>PVJH01019495.1:0-42571 GCA_004026705.1 Nesogale talazaci
CCTTCAAATAAGAGCTTGTGTATATATCCTTGCTGTTGGTTCCGTCTCTCTACCCCCCCTTTCCCTCCACCCTTCCAGTATTTCCAATCTAACCATTGGCCCGAAGGGGCCCATCCATCCTGGTTTCCCCATATCTCCTGCTCCCCTCTATGCCAGTGTGACTTCTCCAGTCCATTTGGATTTGCAATGTAGAGTTGGGACCATGATGGTTGGGGGACAGGGAGGAAGGCTTCAGGAACCAGAGGAAACTTGCATGCATCATCACTGCCTGGCTGCCCCCCGACTGGTCTGTCTCCTCCCCGTGTCTCCCCTGTAAATGGGTGACCAATTACCCACCAGTGGGTAATTGTTTTAAAACAAACAAACAAACTTAAATATATGTCACTTTGGGAAAAACTTCAGGCTTCTTTTTTTTTTTTGGGGGGGGGTACCCTTCATATAATCCTATAACACCACTGCACTCCATGAAAGAGTTAGCAAGAGCCTTTCTTTTTTCTTAAAACCATTTTATTTGGGACTCTTACAGTTCTTAGGACATTCCATACATCAATTGTATCAAGCATATTTGTACATGTTATCATTTTCTTTTTTATATTCTTTTTTCTGTATTTTATTTTTTTAATTTAAATAATTTTAGTGGGGGCTCGCACAGCTCTAATCACAACCCATACATACATCCATTATGTCAAGCACATTTTGTATATATGTTACCATCATTTTCAAAACATTTTCTTTCTACTTGAACCCTTGGTATCCACTCATTTCCCCTCCCTCACGTACCCTTGATAATTTATAAATTTGCTTTTTATGTCTTACACCGATCACTATCTCCTTTCACCCATTTTTCTACTGTACATGCCCTTGGGAGGGGATTATAGATAGATCATTGTGATCGGTTTCTCCTTCCTTCCTCCACCTTACCCTTACCCTCCTGGTATCACAGCTCTCATTATTGGTCCTGAGGGGGTTATCTGTCCTGGATTTCTTGTGTTTCCAGCACTTATCTGTACCAGTGCACATGCTCTAGTCTACCCTGATTTTTATGGTAGAATTAGAGTCATGATAGTGGGGAGGCGGGGAGAGAAACATTAAAGAACTAGGGAAAAGCTGTATGTTCTATCAGTGCTATACTGTACTCCGACTGCCTTGGCACCATCATCATTTTCTAAACATTTACTTTCTATATGAACCCTTGGTATCAGCTCCTCTTTTTTTTCCCCTCCCTCTCCTACCTCCTTCCCACCCACATGACCCCTCAATAATAAATTATTATTGTTTTCTTATCTTACACTGATCACTGTCTCCTTTCACCCAGGTTTCTGTTGTTCATCCTCTTGGGAGTGGGGGTAACAAGGTCCTTTCTGATAATGAATGCTACACTATTCCTCTTGATTGTGTCATAATAAGTCATATGATTTTGCCCAAACCTATCCTTTTAGCTCATTAGCACCTAGGAAATTGATCATCATGTGTTCCATTTCATTTTTGATAACTTTAAATTTTCCTAAATTCATCCTTCTCATATTCCAAGTTCTGATCACGTCTGTACCAGCAGGGCTCCTTAAAAAATGGTAAAGTCAGATGATTTCTCTTCCTGGTCCACATTATCCCCTCACGGCTAGAACGTGGCATTGGAAGGCAGCAGACAGGAAAAATCCTAATTGCTCTTTCTCCTCGGGGAGAACTTCAGTTTAGGGCACACAAACATCTTAGAAGATCTTTTGCCTCCTTGGGATGCCTCGTCTGTAGCAGCCCAGCCCTCACCGGTACTGATCAGAGATGTCCTCGCGCAGGCACCCAGACAGCAGGGGAGGTCTGTAAGGCCCCTCGGCACTTCTTTTCCCCCCGACTTTGCAGGCTGGACCTCTTTGCTTGCCTTGATTGCTACTAATGCCTTCTAACACAGCAGCAACAAAAAAACTCACCCGGCACATAGAACAGCTAGTTGTCCCAACAGGAGGCAGAGCTGCCGTATGAAAGATGTAAATGTGGAGCTGCCTGGGGGTTAGTTTTTAAGTGGGGCTACATCTTACAGAGATTGCTTTTGAAATGTAAAATTGTACTTATGAGGCTACCATAGGGATAGTCTAAAGGGTCAGGAAATGTTTTTGGAGTTTGGACCAAGGAAAGGAGTTGGCAAGCAGAAAGCCTTTGCATAAAGAATTGCAGGGAAACTCTAGACTTATTTAAAATGGGGTAACCTTAAACGAATGACCTTGCAGGTCTTGGAACCTCAGGTGTCCTCTTTGTCAGCTGTCGACAATGTATGTAAAACTGCTTACTCTAGACCTGGCACATGGCAAACATTTTTTTTAAACAGCTAAAATTCTGCTCCTGCTATATGAGTAGAGAAGTAAGAGCGGCCAAACCAGCTAAGGGAGTGAGTAGAGGGAGAAGAAAATGAGGGAGCCAGGCCAGTGGGATGCAATTAAAAAGAAATACAAGTGGGACCTAGATGACAGGCAAGTACTTTGAAGCCTGAGCTAAAGTGATGAAACATGTGAAACTATAGTCATTATGTGCTCTAAAATTTCTTCATTTCTGAACCCAACTATCCATGATCAAAACTTTTTTGGACGCAAAGTACAGAATAGTCTTCAAAGGAGTTCCTGAGTACTACATAATAGCTAACCCCCTCCACCCTTGGCAAAGGAAATAGCCATAGGTATTGCAGGAGCAGTGAATTAGTCAGTGTGGCTCTTCTAGACAAAGTCTCTAAGTCGCACCAAACTACCTTGCCATGGATGGGTCTGGTAAAAAGGTGGGAGATGATGCTGACAGGCTTCAGCTGTGCATAACCATGGACAGGATCCCCTTAAGTGGCATCCTGCTGTGCATAAAAGGAACCCTCTGAGAAGCAGGAAGAGAGATTTCATTACCGGCAAGAGCCAGGATTGGTGCCATTTTCTGGACTTGAAATCTCTGTGCAGTGAACCTCTTGGATTCAGAGGGCAGATATGGCATCAGAGGAGTAGCAGCAGAATCAGTAGGCAGAGCACAGAGTGCTCTGCAGAATGATGCGCATGCCCAGCCACAGAGCAAGTAAAGCTGAGTGCTTTTGTGGTGGAGGCTGGCTTGTGGAGTGGAGAGCCTCTGGACACTTAATTGGGGGAGCTCCACTAGCTGACTCACAGAAGTAAAGCCGAGTGCGCTTGAACTCACACTTAATTGAGGGAGCTGGGTTTGCTGACCCACGGAGCTCAAGTAGAAAAGTTTTAGGTTGAGGCTTATAGTAGAGTGATCTGTCCCTTTGAGCATTTATTAGCAGACCTGAAACATTATAACATGTCCTGGTAAAAAACTACCCTGAGCATTTCTCACTGCCACAACAACTTGTTTACTCCTTTAAAAAAAACCATTCATCATAAATTGTTTGTGTGTTCTTTGTAGGCATTGCAATGGATATTAGAATCTAGAGCTAGATTATAGAGCATTAACTAACTCATCACAGATATGCTACATGGGGGAAAAGATGTTGATGGAGGTGACTAGAATATGACAGTCATAAAACAATCTGCCAGATACAGCAACTGATGTCTGAGCCAGTACCCCTAAACACTCTGCTGGACAGTCTTTCCTGACATGTGAGTGCCCATTCTAGAGCGGAGAGGTCCACACCACCCCCCATGTGGGGAACTGAGGTGATCACTGAATGAACACGTCCAACCAACGTTCACTGGGAGACATTAAGGAGGGACAGTTCTCTGACCAAGCGCGTTAGGGATGCTTCATGTAGTGCCTGTTGGCATGTGAGAGGAGCCTTGATGGGAGTGAGGAGTCACCAGGCACAGATGGGAAGGGCATTCTTGCAGGAAGGCACAGAGCAGGAGGGTGGACCTGAGAACGGTCTGTGTTTAGTGGGGTTTGGAAAATACAACAATGACTGGTAGACTGTAAGATGGAAAAGGAGACAAGTGGCTAGAGACTTTAAGTCTCAACAAAGACAAAAGAGGGGATTCTTTTTTGAAGTATGCTATCTTAGAGTATAGAAGCAAACCAGTATTAGAGCTATGCCGTAGATGTGCAGAATGCATGACAGCCTATATTGCTTCCTTGTGGGTCTTGCTGCCTTCGCAATAGATGATTTTTACTGCCACAAAATAAGCTTTTTTTTTTTTTACAGAGTTCCTTATAGGCCTGCAGAACTCACTCCCACTCAGCTGTCAGCTTACCTTCCTATGTGGACCATTTCTAGCAGCGGTTTAAGATGATTTGGACAGGTGACATGTATGCACGTGCAGAATGAGGACTGTGGAGCAATGCTGGGGGTCAACTAAAATCTCGAAAGAGTGAAGTACAATTTTGGAGATGAACCGGAGAACATTAATTGTTGCCTCAGCGTCTAGGAACACATCTCGGAGAAATGTTTTGGGGACTCCTAAAGCCCTCAGAGAATTAGAGCTGTAAAGGGGATTAGAGATCAGTGTGCGTCCTCTGAACTGACAGCACAGCTAGCAAGAAAGACTCCAGTTCCAAACGTCCGGGGAACCGAGACAGGGAGCAGGCTGCTTGTGAGAAGTCAAACCCACAGTTGGACAAATACCTTACACATTGTAGGCTGAGGTATGAGGTGGGGTCTAGCCAGGGGTCATCAGACTGGAAGTCCCTTTCTCAGGCCACCCGAGCTAAAATTTCTAATCTGTGACAGCCAGTATCTCCATGCTTAGCACTTAACCCCAGCTTTCATGCTACACAATTTGCTTGTACCTATCTCTCATATTCCCCTAGTAAAACATAAGGGTAATAAGGGAGGGGAGAGTGTTACTTTTGTTCAGTGGTATATTCTTAACGTCTAGACCAGCCTGGCAGAGGGTTGGGTAAATTAGTAAGTTAATGAGATGGGTGTGCAAATGTATACCAGCCTGGCAGAGGGTTGGGTAAATTAGTAAGTTAATGAGATGGGTGTGCAAATGTATACCAGCCTGGCAGAGGGTTGGGTAAATTAGTAAGTTAATGAGATGGGTGTGCAAATGTATACGCACAAAAAGTTCTGAAAGGCACATAATCTTTCCTAGTGGTTAAAAAAAACCAAACAAACTACAATAGAGGCAGAGCTTTTAAGATTCAGGCATTGTTTGGGAAAAGAACAACAACTTTTGAAATGTTTCCAATTTGGAAACAAAAAACAAAACAAATTTAATACATGTTCCAGATAGAAATGTTGTAAAATACAAGAAAGTAGAAAATATCAGGCTAACTACACAAACAAGCAAAAAGCAAATAAAAGCAAAAAAATCTTTTAATAATCTCATCTTGAATGGGCAACCACAATTAATTATCAAGTTTCCTTCTAGTTATTTTTAGGGGTATTTAATGTGATTGAGAGCATATTCAATATGTAATGTCCTAGCCTAGTTTTTCATTTGCTAATAACAGTAAGTCTATTTCTAGTACCACTTGATTTTTCATGTAAGAGGCCTTATACCAAGTGACACTTGTCCCAGCAACCCTCCTGAATCTCACACTTAGGCACAGATGCATTTTAATAATACAATGACGTCTTGAAGGAAACCACACCTCTTTAAGGGGTTAACTGTATCAATGTGGGTAAGGTCTAGCCAAAGTGTCATTTAACACTTACAGGTTTGGTCCCTAAGAACCTTCCGTTTCAACGATATGGATGCTCTCCCCCCCCTTGGGGATGAAAGAGCCACAAGACAGGAGATGCCTCACTCCACGGAGGTCAGTCATTTGTTACTCAGAATAAGAGCACGAAATAAACAACGTCTGTTACATTTAAACCATCACACTTTTTTTTCTTTAAGTCTATTTATAGCTACAGTCCAGTTTATCCTACCTAATGCAACTATCAGAAGCTACAGTCTAGTTTATCCTCTAATGCAACTATCAGAATCATTATTTTCTCCAAAAGAGTGAGAAAGCTTGCCAGTCACTGGGACAGAGATACAGAAATAATCAAAGAATTCAATCATTGCTCATTTAGCAAATATTAAATGCCCATTGTGTGTCAAACATGATTCTAGGCATTAGCAATGTTCAAATTCCTAGTTTCTTAGTTGTCTTCACTGATAGAGACATCAGAAAGGGGCTATCCTTTCCCAGTCCTACTTCCTGTTCTACAATCCATGTGTGCTTAATCCTGTGTGCCTGTTGGCGTACAGATTGTGGCGACTCTGGCATTTCTCAGTAGAGAGGAGGGCACATGGATCACTAACATTGCTCCCTCTGGCTGACTGGGACTGAGCTGGGGTAGAGAGAAAGCAGAGACACTAGTGTGTGGCAATTGTTGACGGAAGGGACGAAAAAAATGGCAGAGCCAGCTGTGTAGGGGTACCTCTTGGGAAGGGGGTGAGGGAGGAACCGGGCTACTGTTCACACATGCTCATGGGTCAGTATTCAAAATCTGAGTGAACAGAACTGACCCTCAGAGCAAGCAAATGAGCGGGAATTCAAAGTGGACCTTTTGGTCCGGACATAGCTGATGGCGTGAAACCGGAATGGATCTGAATTTGTAAAATGTGGCTATAGCAGAATCATTATTAGAATGAGAAAATTACAGGTTGGTTTCCTGCCAGAAATGGAATCTCTCTCCTCTATAGAAAATAAGGGTATCCTGTGTTGTATAGCAACCAGTCTCTTGATCAGCCGAGTTGGAAACAGGTGCCCCACTCAAAACCAGCAGCTGATGGCACGGCTTAAAATGTGTGTCATTCCCCACAGCCCTGTCAATAATCCAGTCTCCCACATCAGGCTCCTGGAAGGGCTGGCTCACTGTGCTTCTCCCCAGTCTTCCCAGCCAAGGTTTTGACCAGAAATTTCTCTTGTTCCGATTATCCTTCTGGTACACCACATTTTACACATTCATGTCTGTTTCCTTTTCTCTGTGGCAGCCATAACTGTGGGGTTCAAAGTCCTGTGCATAACCGGGTTTTGCTCACACTTGCCTCAAACCACGGCCACACGCTTCCAAAAGCAAGGCCCTCCGCCTTGCTAGATTCGGTCCTCCACCACGGAGTTTGTCTTTCGACAGAGCAATGTTGGGGCCGTGAAGTGTAGGGTTCGGCCCACAAAAGCCCTAGACAGCATACCTTACCACTCAATAAACCAGAATTGGCCCAAGGATTGGCCAAATGGCCCATCTGTATTTCCTGACAGCCAAGGGACCATCTGCATCTCTTACTTAAAAGCAAGGGGACCCAAAGGACAAGGGGAAAAACAATAATGACCGTATATACTCGAGTATAAGCCGACCCGACTATCAGCTGAGGCACCTAATTTTACCACAGAAACTGCATTAAAAATGTGCTGAAAAACTTGCCTTATACATGAGTTATATATGGCAAGTACATGGCAAGATCTCAAACTGCAATTTACACCAGAGCAACCTGTAAGACAGAAAGGGAGCCTAGGCATTCGAGAAAGGCTTTCTCCCAGTACTCCAGGAAAAAGCCCCACACCTCAAGACTCTGGCAGCTTTACAATAAGCAGTCCCCAAACCTTTTAAAATCTGAGATGAAGAAAACAGCCATTGATGCCAGAATATGTTTAAAAGAAGCAACAGGAATCGAACAGCAGCTGTCATTTAAAGTGAGTCAGTTCACTGGCAGGTACAAAGGAACAGTTGCACCTGGTTAAGCATGCTAGTCATGCTTTTAATGAAAGGCTCTGGAATGAATGCCCATTCTACTCAGAGGTCAATTCTCTCACACTGTAAGTCAATCATTGAGCCTTTATCAGTCTTTTCCCCATCCCTATGGGTGGAGCAGGAAGTCAGATCAAACACATGGCACATGACTAAAGTGACCTGATTTTAAGCAGGATACCATTGACCAGGGGGCGGGGAGTGGTGCCTTGATTTAAAATTTGGTCTATATGGAGCAACAAAAATTTTCATAGAATGCAAAAATAGTATTGTAATATATTTATTTTAATTTTAAAACGCTATGGGACATTGTTAAATTGTTAAAAAGTGGGACGTCTGGTCACTTTACACATGGCTCTCCTAAGGTCTCATATATTACAGGACTGTATGCAGAAATTCCTGTCCAGTCTGGGTGCAGGCGGGTGGGTGGTAGATTTCATGCATTCCTTTGAGCACTGACTGAGTGCCAACTTTGTGAAAGAGGAATAACTAAAAATGAAATGCAGGGTTTCATTACACAAATAAAGAAGTCAAGGGAGGTCCTTGGAGTTCATCTGCAGCTTGCTCAAGATCAATCTGCTAGTGACTGGGGCAGGACTAGAAGATGACTCTTCCTAACTGCCCACATCCTTTTCCACTTGACCGTGCTATTGGGAGGCTGAACTCCATCCCTAGTGTCTCTCTACAGACCTGTGTCAGCCAATGGCTTCCTGAGGACTGTAATTCTATTCATCAGAACATCCTTTTGGTGCTTTGTGCCGTGGTATGCTAAAACAACATACTTATTAATGCAATGAAAATGAAAAACAGAGTTAGGGTTAGGGTTAGGGTCAGGATCAAACAAAAAAGAAAATGAAGAACATATACTACAAGAATCATATCATAGTCTTTTTTCCCCCTGGTATTAGCTAATACACTTAGTCTTAGACCTTTATACAAGCATACAAAAACTGCTACAAATCTAGTTGTTGCACCATAATTAGGAATATAATTAAGTATTCTAGAATTCTCATTCTTCACAGTGGTTTCCATAGTTTTGTTAGGTAGTATAGCACAGGGACCCGTCCACTGGGTATGCTCAGAGGTTCAAGTTTCTGACCAGAAAGGGGTGGTACACTGCACATGCTCAGATGTGCAGGTTTCCAGCCAGGAGGGCTGCACTTGGTTTGGCCCACCTAGGCCAGGTGAATTCAATTCAGCCAATGGGGTCGTCAACTACGCCTCCTCGCCAAAGGACTGAAATGGCAGGAGCCCAGAGCTGACTGGAGCACCTTCTCAGCAGGCAGACAGCGGTGAGGGACCCTGTGAGTGCCTGTGGGAACCCAAAACCTCTTCTACCTTTCATAAAACTTGCTTGGATCACAAGCCAGGCTTTGGCGTGACGTTTTTCTTGCACAGAGCCAAGGACCGAGGTATAAAACTCTCCTCGAGAGATCTAACAGCTTCGTAGGATCCACACAGTCTAATACAACGGTTCTCAAACTTACTAATGCCGTGACTCTTTAATACAGTTCCCCATGTTGTGTTGATCCCCCAACCATAAAATTTTTGTTGCTACTTCATAACTATAATTTTGCTATTGTTATGAATCGAGCAACCTGTGAAAAGGTCACTTGGCCCCCCAAAGGGGTTGTGACCCATAGGTTGAGAATGGCTAGCTTTACCAAGCAGAATAGGTAGTTAAACTGAGTACAAGAACACATATTCATGGCATGAAAGTGGTAGATACTCCTGCAACCCTTACTGAACAGCAGAGGATGGCGAAGTTCAGAGGGGTTGAGTAACTGGGTCACATAGCTCCTTGGAAGCAATGCTAGGATTTGAACCCAGGCACTGTAGCTCTGGAATGCATGAAAGACATTGCTAGGCACGGTCCATCTGACACAAAAAATGAACTCCCTCATCCCACATCTTCTAGATCCAGTCCACAAATACAAGTGTTTCCTACCTTAGCTACACCCTTAATGAATCACAATACCCACAATTATAGTGCTCACATTGCTCCCCTGATTTACATGAGTGGGTTCCAAAAACTTGTTTGTAAGGTAGAAATGGTGGATGACTACAGCAGATTACAAAATGGAGAATGACTACATATTTTCATAACTGCCAAACCACGGGGAACCACGGCCCTGGCAAGGTGACACACAGGTTTAACCATCACAGCCAGTGTGGTTCTCACCTTGCACCCTGGCATTCTTTACTGTCAGATATCTGCTGTTAATGCACACAATAGACTTTTCTGTGTTGTAAATGCAAAATGTTGGATAGCAAATAGGGTACTCAGTGAGTGAGAAGTAGTGATCACTCTCAACAAATAAGCTCTCTTCTTTGCAGATATTACACAGTCCTTTCAGGTGTGAGTGATCAAAAGCCTATTCTCTTGTAAATGTGCCTGCCTCCTCTCAGCTCTCTCAAAGCAGCCATTCTCAACTTGAGGATCTGGCCCATTTGGAGGTCAAACGACCCTTTCACAGGGGTCACCCCACTCAAACAGTAGCAAAATTACAGTTATGAAGTAGCAACAAAAATAACTGTAGGGTTGAGGGGTCAGCACAACATGAGGAACTGTATTAAAGGGTCTCAGCATTAGGAAGGTTGAAAACCACTGTCTCAAAGTGACTCTTCGACACAATCTGCTTCTTAGCGATCTCACTCTAGGAATCTCCTTTCATCTTCTAGTTCTTGTTTTTTGGCTAAAGGTTTTCTGTTTTAGAGCTTACATTCTGAGCACCCCGTTTGCAGAAAGCTGATAGTGAAAACTCAAAATCCATTTGTAGAGTCCTCGTATGGATTAAGGCTCCACTGAATACCTTCTGACCACTAACTGGGGATGAAAACAGTCTTGCCCACAGGCAGAGTGCATTGCAAACTAGACTACGGTATTTCCACACCTCTGCTGCCAGTCCAGAGATGGGGGGGTGGTGTCTCGGGGGCTTGTCTGGGTGTGTTCTTGATGGAGATCACCAATCCTGTGGTGGTACAGGAGTTGCAGCGCCACGGGTAATGCCCTCTTAATCATGCCCTGACTACCTTATCAGAAGGCCCTGGACTACTAATCTTGTAAGCTTCTCATGGGGGAAAAAAGGAATGACAAGGAATTAAATGATGGAAAACTTCCTAGAACTTTGTGAAGGTTTTTTCACATATCTTGGGCACATATCTAGAAGCAGAACTTCTCAGTTATGGGTGGTATAAACTAAGGTTTGAAACTACCCATAGACACCTTGTGAAGAAAGGTCTGGGAAACTACTAAAAAATAACACTGAAAATCCCCTGAAGCACAATTCAGCTCTCATCTATATCAGATGCCATGGGTCAGAGTTGATTTGATGGCAACTGACTTTGGTTTTACAGTAAATCTATGCTTGATTTTTGAAAAATTATTATGTTTTCAGTAACATTGACATGGGAGGTTAGGTATTCATGTAACAATTTCTATTCAGCTTGTTCAGTGACATTGGTTACATGTGCGTGCATTCTAAAAGAACAAAGAAAATAATTTAAAAAATGGAACAAATGAAGGATCAGTTAAAAGGGAAGACAAATGAGGTCATTTTAACCTGGCTACCTCTGCAATAGGAGCCCTGGTGGCATCGTGGTTACATGTCAGGCTGCGATCTCCATGGTCAGTGAAGAAATCACCAGCCGCTCCATGAGAGAAAGGGGGCGCTTTCTATTCCCGTAAAGAGTTACAGTCTCAAAAACTCCCAGGGGCAGGTCTACCCTGTCCTGTAGGTCACTACGAGTCAGCATCGACTCAATGGCAGTGAGAGAAAGGGCTGATGGACCCTGTCTGTGGGCAGGGCTTTTCTCATGTCTGGGCAGTGGTCTGAGGATATTCCAGGGAGGCTTATTGTCCCCGGGGTCTCTGCAAGTGGATGTTGGGCTTTCACTGTCATCTAGCACCTTCTGTAAACCAGGTGCTCACAATTTAAGCTCTGCACTGAAAAGCTGATTTTGGCAGATATAACACCTTATTATCTGATCTGTGGACTCATTTATTTTGCTTTTTGTTATCTTTGTTCCTTCATGTTCCTTCTAGACTAAGCTTTCAGAGAGCAGGGGCTGAGTTACTTTTCTCTGTTAAACCCAAATGATCTCACATCAAGCAGGTTTTCAATCACTGTTGAGCGATGCTGGGTGGAAGAGTGAGGGGCCAGTCTGTAACCACTAAGGAAACTCAAGGCCAACGTTCATTATGAGACACCCTGATTAGAAAGGAAGCTACCTTCTATTCGTCTCCTCTCTCACATAAACCAATTTGTAAAACAAACATGTTTCCTTCAAGAGTATCATCTACATTTAGAGTTTGCCTAACTCCTAAATATTTTTTCATCTGAGTCAAATGATTAGAGCCATGCCCCACTTTGGGCACGACCTAAGTGATCACAGGCACTGTAACTTCATGAAACTCCTTTAATGTACATCCTCCACAGTTAGGTTCCCCATCTTTCAACACATACAGCATTAGCTTACTTCCTCACACTTCTGGCTGAATTTCCAGGAAACATCTGGAATAATAACAGAGTCTGTATTTGATCAAAATTACATCCTCTGATTTACTCATTTGGAAGTGACTAATTCCAGCCACTGGATCTGATGTGAACATAGATGGATATGTAAGTTTCAGGAGTTTGCAACAGAGACATAAGTCACCTATTAAATTCCTCA
Organism: Nesogale talazaci; assembly: GCA_004026705.1. Lineage (NCBI taxonomy): Eukaryota > Metazoa > Chordata > Mammalia > Afrosoricida > Tenrecidae > Nesogale > Nesogale talazaci. The sequence continues at coordinate 12,278 of PVJH01019495.1, forward strand.
AACAGTTCACTTCCTCTGCCCTAAATACAGCTACCCCGGTGTTGCTCAGCACTGAAGCACGTTCCTGATTTTACACCAATCCTGGGTAACTACTCCCTCCTCAATGTGAATCTCAGCATTTTAGAGTCATTTTAATTCTCTTAAATGGGCGCTTTACAACATTGGTTCTCAATTATGGCTACGTACTAGAATCACTGAAAATGCTACCATAACTATCAGTTAAAAGTCTAACTTCGACCTCCCTTGAAAGATTTTGGTCTCATTGGTTTGCAGTGAGATCTAAGGTCTCACTATTTTCTTACAAGCACTTCAGCTCTAATAATGAAGTACCATTGTTCTACACGCATTGTGGATGGGTTGAGTAAAAATACTGGTGAAATTCAAACGAAGTCAGAGTATTGTACCAATATTGATTTCCCGGTTTGGGTCACTCCACTGGTTATGCATTATTTTAACTTTAAGGGAACCTGGATGCGGGGTACACAGAACTTTCTGAATTATGTTTTCAATTTCCCCCTGTGGCAGTCACCTAATTTGGTGTCAATTGGAGGAGTAAGAGTGTAGGGGTGGAGTCTAGCCTGTCAATCTGGAGAGAGCCAATGAGAGCTCGGTGTGGGCGTGGCCTTCTCGGGCCTTGTGAGAAATGTGGTCGTTCCTTCTTGGAGGCGGAGACATCGCTCCGCTCACTTCCTTGGAGACCTTCTGCTGACAACACTCGCTTCCGGAGACCCTCAGATGTCAGGGCTGGCTCCGGGCGAGTCATGCCTGAGCAGACGCTACATGGCCCTATCCTGATGGGCCCAGAGGCCTGGGCCTAGCGAGACCTCGGGAGACTCCTGCCAGTGCTGAGATGCTGACACCGCCACTGGATTTGAAGCCTTTCTACCCACTGGCCTGTGCTTGCCCTGCATTTGGCATCATTGCATGTGTTTCGCGAGTCTGAAGAGGACTTTGTAGATTGCTGTTGGACTTATAGGCTAGTATCGGACTTATGGACTTAATCTGGACTGGGCTGGGAATGTTTACTTAATGTATAGTTACCCTTTAAAACTCTCTTATATACATGTGTGTTTATGAATTTCTCTAGTCTACCCAGACTAACACACCCCCTAAACTTAAAATTAATTCAAATGAAAACGTTTTAAATTCAGAAGTTTACTTTCAAACTCACATACTACAATATTTATAATAAAGGGCTGTGTCTGGGATTTACTAGGCATTCAATCTAGTTCGGGTGTGTGTGGGGGAGGGGGGGTGCAGCAGGGAAGGAGCCAGTATAGATGAAGCAAGCTTGATGGCTGTAGCGGCTCAGTAATGAGTCCATGAAAATCCCCTTCTTTTGTCTCCCTGCTTCAATGTGTGTGTGAACCCTGGAGGAAAACCCATCCCAGGTGATTCTAACGTGCATCCCGGGTCAAGAACCACGTCTCTGGGGTTTGAACATGTGCTCTCTGGGAAGATTGCCTGGTACCACCAGCTCGTTGACACAGAGCGAGTCACTAGTTGCTCAGGTGATAGCTTCCTAAACTGCAAATTGCGGACAGGCATTAGAGAACCGCTAAAGGGCAAGCAGCTCTTTAGGTAGATTTTTCTAACACTGTCTCTGAGAATTAATGTCGAAGTGGCACTCTGGCACGAACATAAAAAATACTGCAATCTTATTTCTACAGCAGCATTTCCCAACTCAAACACCCAAATCCAAACTCATTACCACTGAATCAATTCCATGTCCTCGAGACCCACTGTAGGGTTTCTGCAGCTGTAAAAATCTTTGCAGGATCAGACAGCCTCATCTTTCTCCTATCAGACGGTGGGAGGGTTTGAACCCCAGTCCTTGCAGAGAGCATGCCAATGTTACCCAGCAGCAGCACCAGAGCTCCTTAAACATTTCCAAAGAAGGCTCTGTAACACCGTACCTCCATGATATGTTAGTAGATGTTACTACAATACAGGCTCTGAATAAACTTGAAAAGTGCTGTTTTCATGTTTTTTCCCCTGAAAACTCATCAGACATGTTAATATGCACTGAGAATCTGGAGTATAGGAATATTGCAAGAAGTTTGATCTCTTTCATATAGGGCTAGTTTTGTAGAAGCATTTGGCTGATTATGGATGGAGATAGGATTAGACTAGATAGAGATTAGGATAGAGATTTGAGTCCATCCAAAGGCTCTAGGAGAAAGAGATACTGTGATAAGAATTACAGGTAAGACAACTTTATGAAGCAGACCTACTCTGTCACACAGGGACTGTGGGTCAGAATCAACTCACCAGCACGTAACAACAACAGTTTTCTAGAGCTCATTGTGGGTAACAGTGCTTTAGAGCAGTGGTTCCTAAATTTTAGTGATGTGTAAAATGCCATTCATTTAGTAAGAGAATTGAAATAATAATTCACAGACCACACTGTGGACATACTGGGGGAAATGCTGTACGTAGACAAACAAATAAAACCCTATTTCTGATACACAGTTGTTTGGAAATTAAAGTTCCACAGAGTTTTGATTAATGTATAAAATTAACGCAAAAAGATCAATGTATAATTACTATAATAAAACAAGTGCATAATTGCAAAGACATTTCAATGCCGAGTAATTAAAAGTCCTATTTAATAGTTTTCCAAATAGTAGTTTCCACCTGAGAAGAGTTTATGCATACAATATTTTGCAAAAAAGGAGTCGTGGTGGAGTAGTGGTTATCCATTGTGCTGCTAACTGTAAGGTGAGCAGTTCGAAATCGCCAGAAGCTCCTTGGGAGAAAGATGGGGCTTTCTATTCATGTTAAGAGTTACAGACTCTCTCTTTCTCTCTCTAAGAGTTACAGTCTTAGTCACTATAAGTTGGCACCAACTTAGCTAGAGAAAATCAGTATAGCAGAGCTTAACACACGGCAAATCTAAGAACAATCGTGAGGACAGTGCAGGACTGGGCCGTGTGTAACTGTTGTACATGTGAGTCAGCAGCAAGGACAGTAACGGCTCACGTTCAGTCAGTGATTTCATCTTCACTCAGCCCTTGGCGTAGTCACTACGCTTCGCTACACTTCTCATGGGAGAAAACTCAGACAAAGAGAAATGAAGTAACTTGCCCGCACAAGCTCATAGTGAAGTAGGGTTTAAACTCTTGGAACCACTCTTCTTACAACTGCAGCTTACTGCTAAGAAAGTCAATCTTCCCAAACAGTGAAGGTAACTACCATGCCTTAGTCAGAAATGACTACTTCCAGAGCATAAAGTTGGGGTCACCAGCAAACACCGCCCTCCCCCCCACAGCTACAGGAGGCGCAGGGAATACAATAATGAGGCAGCAAAGGCATTTCCCCCAGCACGTTACCTCTTTGATTCGTTTAACCAAAGCATTCTGATCAAAAGCAACGGCCTCCGCACACTGGTGCAGGTGGTCCTGATAGCGGAGGCAGAGCTGCAACACCTGCTGAGAGTCCAGTTTCTCCAGTTTGGCATTTGTTGGGGAAGTCTGACCACTCAACAGCCCTTCAAACAGAAAAACAAAACAACGGTGAATACACTTGTGAATCAAAGAGCAGTTTGAGCTCTGTCTGCTCAGACCTGGTTCCTGATGCCATGGCAAAGGTGCCATCGAGGCAATTCTGACTCCTGGTGACTGTACGTTCAAGAGAACCAAACCCCGCCTAGTTCTGCATCATCCACAAGGTGGTTACGGTTTCACGAAGAGGTCACTGAAAAGAAGGGCGCTAACGCAAAGTGTAGTGAAGGCACCAGAGGGAACCCGGATATCAGAAAGAATTGCATTTGGGTATCTGTGCTCCAATGTTCATCACTGCCACACTTCCTAATTGCAAAGAATTGGAAACAGCCTGAATTTCCATCAATAGATAAGTGGATTAACAAAAACTCTGGTATATACATGGAGTACTACGCATCCCTACAAACCAGCCATGAAATGATGAAGCACCTCATCTAGTGGGAGGAATTGGAGGATGTTATGCTGAGTAAGTTAGCCAAGGGAAACATGAGTCCACTGAGGAATTTTCAAACAGTACAATGGGCATAGGTGGAAAATGTACATATCTCAGAGTCCCCGGGTTGAGGACCAGCTACGCTGGCAAGAGTCAGACCACAAGCAATGATGCATACATCATTCAAAAAAAAGAGAGAGAAGATAAAAAATAAAGAAAGATGCAGATAGCACATCCCCCGACCCCTCATATTCCTTTATGGTCCACAGAAGGGTGGGGGGGGGGAAATAAGATGGCAGTGGGCGACCAGGGCACTAATCCACCCAAGGGGAGGGTATTGTTTATGTCTCCATTGGAAAGGGAGAGAAAGAACAGACCTCATTCCAGTGGACCAATCCTTGAAGACAGTATTCCTGGCTCAGAGCAGCTCATTCCCAGAGAGCACTGCAGGGCTGGCCTCCACTCAAGAAGGGCTATCCTCTCCAGAAGTGACAGTGCTACAGAGGACTGCACAGAAAATACAGCTTGGGGAGTGCCGCCTGCCTGACCCACCCACGTGGGGGCAAAAAGCTAACAGGAGAGTGTCACAGCCCATCAAAGGGAGCAAAGCCAGGCAGTCCTTGACGAATCCAGATTGTAGACTTCTCACTCCAGGGGCAGTGCTTGGCACCTCATCTCTCTGGTAGGAAAATCACAGGGGGCCACATTCAAAGTCTAAAGGTGTAAAAAGGGGGAGGGCTAGACTGACTGCTCCCTCCCCCCCCCACCCCCCCATTGCAGGTAGAACCATGGGCTCTTGTAGAAGGCAGACTCCTTGGACAAGAGTAATGAGAACTTAAAGGGTATAAGTGCTGTTAGGTGAGCAGGTCCTGGGATATGGATCCCGGAAAGAAAGGGGGATTGGACCAATGGATTATTACAGGGCCTGCTTGCTATTTAACAGAGAGATATGAATTTACACTGGGTCAGGACTACAGTTAAGACTTGGAACTATTTATACAATCTTTCTTTTTCTTTTAGTGTGTATATAAGACAGGCAGGATAAAGAATCCCAAGGAGACAGCAACAGGACACACTGTTTTGGGGACATGGACGGGAAGGAAGAGAGGGAGGGGAGTAATGTCCCAATAAAGATAGGGCCAGGGGAATTGCAAGCAATCCAAAATGGGTGATGAGGAGGGTGTAGTGTTCCGGGGTGTGTTTGATCAACTGAAATGTATCCGAGAGAAATCACTGAGAGGTGAACGACGGGTAAACATGAGAGTGAAGTAAGTGGAAAGAAAACAGAAAAAGAGGAAAGAACAAGAAAGTAAAAATTATATAGACAAAGGTATAAGTATAGATATGTGTATAGGTAAACATATAAAGGCATATGTCTTTATAGGTATCTGTATGTGTATATCTATACATATATATATGTAAATAAAATAAGAAGCAGATGGACCTTGGGTCTCTACTGAAATCTTATCTCACTACAAGAACAGTTTGTTCTAATAATGTGGCAATGTATGAAACTACCTACCCAACACGATCGCTAAAGACAAAATGGGTGTATAAGCAAATGTGGTGAAGAAAACTGATGATGCCCAGCTATTAAAAGGCATGTCATCCAGGGCCTTAAAGACTTGAAATTAAACAAATGGTCATATAACAGGTCGTCTAACCTACAAGGAAGAAGCATACCAGCCTGTGTGATCTTGAAGTGTTGATGGAAATAGGCATCAGAATTTCAAAAACAAGCAATCAAATTGACATGAAGGAGTGTAGATAAAGTGGACACCCAAAACCCACCTGTAAGATAATTGAACTGTCCCTCACAAAAGGTACACAGAAGGGATAATATATCCAGCATGCAGGATAGCACCGATGAACCACATAACAATCCTCCAGTTCTTTGGTATTTCCTTCCCTTACTATTTTGGTCTTAGTTTTACCTCATTAATCTTGTTAGACCTGCATATGTTCATTTGTACAATTAAGATCATTTGTTGCATAAAATTCAAGATAGATAAACCCTTCAGAAATAGTAATGGGAGTAATGATTCCCTGAGGGTATAGGACAGTGGTTCTCAACCTGTGGCTTGCAACCCATTTGGGGGTTGTATGACCCTTTCACGGGGGTTGCCTAAGATCATAGAAAACACATATTTCACCATAGGAAAACACATATTTCTGATGGTCTTAGGAATCGAGACACTCCTCTATCCATCTCCAGGTGGGTTTGCCCACATGCTGATATGCCCACATATGAGGAACCAGCGTGATGACATCATTGTGTCAACTCCATCACAAACACTCTGTACAAATACAGGTGTATGTGACAGGGGTGGCACCATAATGTACTTATGCAGTCCAGTCACACATGTGTAGAGAGCAGCTGCTGTGTAGAAAGCAACTAATCTGTTAAAAGCCGTATTAGAGGTAAAACAACACTTCATGAGTTATAATTACCGGGTAATGTAAAATCATACACTGTAAAATCATCAACTACTGAAAAAAAATCTGTACTATGGAAACTTAATCTGGATACTGATTGGTCTTTTTATATTCAGCTGTGGTTGATGTGAACACTGCCCACCTTGTGATAGTAACAGGTATATAAAAAACACAGAGAATGGTAAATTATAACAAATTTTAATGAACTGTACTGAACTATGCCATGTATCCTTTTTGTATTATTAAATTTACTGTTATATATTATTTTCATTAGTAAACCATCCCATGACAATGGATCATGTGGAGAAGAATATAGTGGGGATTTTTTACAGTATGGTTTTATCTCAATAATTACAGCAGGAATTGAGAAACCACGATGTGTTATTTACTGTCTAGTTCTATTGGCTGAATTTATGAAGTCGAACAAACTAAAACGCCATTTGATAGCAAGCATCCAAGCTTTGCCGGCAAGGACACCAACTATTTTAGAAGCAAAGTTGACTTACTCAAGAAAGCCAGACGTGACACTGGTGGCAAGTACCATAAACAAAACGTAGCCACCATTGACGCTTCAAATTTAGTGGCAACCAGAATCTCCAGAGCTATGAAACCTCACACCATTGTTGAGGATTTACTGTTGCCAGTGGCCAAAGACATTGTTGGAGTTATGATCAGAGACTATTTGCTATGAAATTGAGTAAAATTTCCTTATCAAAGGACACTGTCCACAAAGAATAGATGACATGTCTGCTGACATTCTTGATCAGGTAATTCAGGAAATTAAATCTGCTCCACTTCCAATATTTAGCATGCAGCGTGATGAATCTAGATATTGCAAACTGTTCACAGTTACTGGTTTATAAGAGGTACAGTAATAATGGTGACTTTAGAGTTTCTTTTTTGCAAACCTCTTGAAATGACAACTACTACATGTGATGTGTTTGACACAGTTGGTTCATTTTGGAAAGAGCAGAAGATCTCTTGGGAAAAGGTTTGTGGCGTGTGCACAGATGGTGCTCCAGCTATGCTAGGATGTTGCTCTGGATTTCAACATTTGGTTCTGAGTCACCAATAGTCATCAGAACTCACTGTATGATTCATTGGCAAAGGTTAGCAAAGAAGATGCTGTCACAAGAGTTACAAGAAGTAATGAAAAGCGTCATAAGTTCTGTCAATTTTCTACCTGACACCCCATTTGCACTTGCCAGATGCTCATTCACAAAGTTGAAGATGTTCCTGAGACAGGACAAGTGAAGTGCACTGAACTTATTAACAGAGATGCAGTGAGAGTTGATTTCTCTATAATGCCAGTTACAAAATTCTGGATCAAGTGTTTGCAGTCGTATCCTGTCCTGTCTGGGACCTTGTTGCACTGCCTTCTTCGATTTCCAACAACATAGCTTTGTGAAACAGGGTTTTCCAGCTTGTTGATTATCAAGTCTAAATACAGAAGTAAACTTGTTGTGGGAAATGATGGCCTTTGCTGTGCTCTTGTAAAGATTGCCCTGAGAATTTCTGATCTGGTGAGAAAGAAGCTATCGCAACCTTCGCACTGACGTTGGCTTCTTACGCTTACTGTCACAAAATGTAGCAATGTAGTTTACTGTTGTTATATTAAGACTGTTTCTCAAGCTACACCATGCTTCAGGACAGAATTTCATTTTATTTGTAATTAGAAATAAATATTTCACAATATATCATTGCATATTGCTTTTGTGATTAATCTCTATGCTTTAATGATGTTCAATTTGTAACAAAGAAAATACTTTCTGCATAGTAGATATTTATATTACGATTCAAACAGTAGCAAAATTACAGTTATGAAGTAGCAATGAAAATAATTTTATGGTTCAGGGTCACCACAACATGCGGAACTGTATTAAAGAATCGCTGCATGAGGAAGGTTGAGAACAGGAAGAAAGTGGGAGAGAGGTGAGGGAGGTATAACTGATAGCAATGATGACTGTATAACTCCACTTGAGAGGAAGGAGGAACAGAATTATAGGTGAATGGATACATTAGATGATGTAAGATATGGCTATTTAAATAAGGGTTCCTGGAGGGTATAGTGGGGGAGGGAGGAGATAAAGGGGAGCTGGTAACAAAGAGTTCAAGAAGAAAGAAAATGGTGGCAGCAGTTGTACAATTGTGCTTGATCTAATTGAATTATGGATTGTTACACTATCTCTAAGAGCTCCCAATAAAATGATGAAAGAGTAGTTTGATAAGTTCACTCATGTTAAATGTGAGTGACAATCAGAATAATGATCCTTTACAGAGTATCCAATACATGCAAGGAACACTCAAGACGCTGTGCGTTGAGCACTGGTCTGCTGACAGGGCAGAGGTCTGAAACCACCAGCTGCTCCTCAGAAGAAAGATAAAACAGTCTACTTCCATAAAGATTTACAGGCCTGCAAACTCTTTGGGGCAGTTCCACTCATTTCTACAAGGTGTCTTTAAAAGTCAGAATCAACTCAACAGTAGTAATTTACTACACGCCAACCCTTGATAGAATACTCCTATGCATTGCCTGTCATACTCATAACTATCCCGGAAAGTATGGTACTATCGGTCTCATTTTATAACACACAGAGAGGTTAAGTAACTTTCACAAAGTCACACAGCTACTAAGTGATTTCACCAAAATACTGTTCCTGCCTACTCTTTTTTAGGCATCTGAAAAATAAATCCCTTCCAGACTGGAAACATTGTATGATGTGATTACTCAATTCCTTGTAAGAGTGAAAATGGATGACTGAAGAAAAAAAGGAAACTGGTAGGAGAATATACTGAAATGAAAGGATTTAAAAAGTAAATTAACACACCAGAGACTCTCCCTTCTTTAGCTTTTCTTTCACCATCAATTTAGTTAATTATTAAATTCCCTAAAAGTGCATAAAACAATTTATTTCCAAGTTCTTCCACATAAAATTATCTTACTTATAAAAAATGTGTGTTGACAAGAAAGAGATGAGCCAGTCAGGGTGCAGTATAGCACCGAAGAAACACACAACTTTCCTCTCGTTCTTTGTTGCTTCCTCTGCTACACTATCACAACCTCAATCCTACCTTACAAATCAGATTAGATCAGAACATGCACACTACTACAGATACAAGCCCCAAACTCAGGGAATTCGAGACAGATAAACCCCCCAGGGACAACAAGGAGAATAGACCTATCAGGAGGATAAGGGGAAGGTGGGGAGGAAAAGGGGGAATCGATCACAAGGATCAACATATAATCCCTTCTCAGGGGAACAAACAACAGAAAAGTGGGTGAAGGGTGACAGAACATTATGTAAGACATTAAAATAATAATAAAATAATAATATATAACTTATCAAGGGTTCAGGAAGTAGGGAGGGGGGGAAATGAGGAGCTGATTCCAAGGGCTCAAGCAGAAAGAAAATGCTTTGAAAATGATGGCAACAAATGTATAAATGTGTTTGACACATGGATGAATGTATGGATCGTAGTAAGAAATGTAAGACACTCCAATAAAATAATTATATATATATATATTAACTCACATGTTAAATAGGACAATTGTTAGCATTTACAGAAGAAGAAATTAAGGTAAAGAGGCTAACTGGCTTGCCTAGGCTTACCTAGTCAAACCCTAACCAAAATATACGCCTACTGACTGGTCAAGTACCTTGACCAATGGCTCTCATGTCAGAACCCCTTCACAAATTCAAAAGTCATTGAGGACTCCCCCAAAGCGTTTGATTATGAAGCTTTATCTATCATTATTCACTAATTAGAAACAACCTGTTTTAAATAGTGCAGCGATACTGTCTGTGTGCCCTTTACCCAGTTCTCTGCAATTGGTCACATTATAAAAACTACAGCTACATCACTGCTGCTTCAGTCCATTCCTGATCTCATTCAGATCTTTCCTTTGCCCAGACTGACACATGTGTGCATTTAGTTCTAAACAATTTTTTCATGGATGCATGGATCTACCCCCACAGTCAGCTACTGAAAGGTCTATCTTCATGAAGAGTTCCTGTGCTGCTCTTTTATAAACAAAGCTGCTTCTTCCCCATGCCTCTCCCACAGTTACCCTGTCAACCACTCATCTAAGAGTTTTACTTTAAAAAATTTTTATTTGAAAATGTCATAAGTGTTATCACCCATATGCAACTCTTAAAGACTAGTTTTCACCTGATAACATACCATAAAGGTTTATCTATGATGTAGCATATATCAACAATCTTCCCTTTTTATTTCTGTCTTATTTTATGGCATTTATGGACCTTAGCCTAAAATTCACCTGATAGACATCTATATGTGTTTTCTCTTCAAATTTCAGCTACTATGAACCAAGTTGCTATGAGCAATAATATATAGGTTTTGGTACAAATATAAATTTTCATCTCTTTGAGACAAATGCCTCAAAGTGAGACTGCTAGGTCCTATGGTAATTGCATGTTTAGGCATATAAGAAATCGCTAAGCTGTTTTCCAGAGTGCCTGTATCAAGGAAATGGGGGTTTTTCAGGCTACTAAAATTTAACATAATTCTCTATCGAGACCCATCATTAATAAGGAATGTAGTCTCAGGGATGGTGGCTCAGAGGAAGATACCAAAAGCTTCCTGGGCTGTCAAGCACAGACTGGAGGAAAGGGGAAGAAGGCATGGTGGAAGCTATTATTCTGACTCACAGCAACCTGGTGTGACAGGGCACTGTGCTTTGAAGGGTTTTCTCTGGTGTGATATATAGAGAGACAGATCCCCCAGGTCCTCCTCTCGCAGCAACAGTGGAGATTTGAACCATTAACTCTTTGGTTAGCAATCAGGCACTTAACTGTTGCACCACTAGAACTTCTTAATAGAAAAGATCTACTTAGAAAGAGTATGAAATGAGGTGATATTAGTGGCCTTTACTCCAATTTAATGGTTTGAGGCATGAGGGGCTAGGGCGAAGAAAACTTTCTTTCTCCCCTGATCCTATTTCAGAATAAGTGACGATCAAATGGTCATTGAATCATGGTGACCCCATAGAACAGAATGGAATTCCTCTTAGGTTTTTTTGAGGTTGTAAATCTTTAGGGAAGCAAAAAGCTTCAAGATCCTGATGAAGAGCAATGGGTGTAACCTACTAGGACACCTTTGAGGAAGAAAAGGCTGGTGGATTCACAGGCAGACATGGACCGCAGGAGGAACAATACGAAGCAAAAGTGAAAGCCACATGGATGTGTGCCCTTGGTTTGAGGTCTCTCTTGGGAGCACTCAGTCCATCTCTCCTTTGAGGATGACTTGGCAAGAGTCATGTGTTCTCCATATGGGATCCTGATACAGGATCCTTATGCAGCTGCCCATAGCTAATATGGGGAGGGTTCCTCCTTCGATCTCACAGAGAACTGCTTGAGCCTTGCTCTTCACAGAGTAGATCTTCAATAAACTTTTAGGAGTATACATATATATAAAAAAAAAGATGAAGGCATGGTGGTAGGAAAACTGGATGAATCTGTGCCACCAGTAGTGTGCCGGGATAGCACAGCAAAAGTTGTAAAAAGTTATAAAAGAACGGATTCAGCACATAAAAATCAAGTCTCCTCATGGCCAAACACCATAAATAAATATGAACATTCTAAAGAGGAAAAAGGAAACATATTTATAGCTCATATCACAAAGGATATGCTTAACACAAAGAGCTCCTAAAAATTACCAATTTTTAAAAAATCAGTAAAAGAAGGGCTATATGAAAAGGCATTTCACACAAAAGGCAAGAATATGGCCAGAACCATGAATAATACAAACTCAAAATAAGAAAAGTAGAAATGAAAACTTCACTGCAATTCTATTTTTCATTTTCCAAAAAGGTAAAAATCCAAATCTATGAGAAAAATTCAATAGGGGGTGCTGCAAGGTAGTGGGAATTGCCGTTCAGTAGGTATGGTAATACCTCTACAGAAGGGCATTTGGCATAGATATCAAAATTATGAATGAATACATATTTCCTTTGTTGCATTTTTACTGACAGGCATTTGCAGATCTGCTTGGTACACATGCTAAGGGAAGTAGAAAGTATGCACGAGATAATTCATGACAGCATGACTTTTATAATAGCAGAAGCCCTGGTCTCAGTCTGACCTCCAAGATGCCTGAAGCCAAGAGTCAAAATCCCAACCTTAGTTTATAAAACAAAACCCCTAGTTTCCCTTCTGAGGGATGTGGGGGGAAGTGGAAGGATAAAAGGAATGAGATGTTCAAATTATGTTGCCTTCCAATTTCAAAATGAAAGGGAAAACTGCACCCCGCCCCCTTGTTATGCTGTTGTTAGGTACCACAAACAACTTTAATATTTTTTCCATTTACTATTGGTCCAGTTGTGAGGACTTTGGGTTTTCTTTAGAGGGAGTTGTCAAGCTAAAGACTGCAGTCTTTATCTTCATCCGCAAATGCCTCATATCTTCCCTAATTGCATTCAGCAAGCAAAGTTGTTCCATTTGCATATTGAAAGTTATTAATAAACATTTCTCTAATCCTGGTGCTGTATTCTCATATAGGCAAGCTGTGTGGACTACATATTGAATAAGACACAATACACACACTCTCCCTTGTTCTATTCTAACTGCTACTTCTTGGTCTATGTACAGGTTTCACAGGAACACAATGAAGTGTTCTAGAATTTCCCTTCTTTTCAATGTTATTAGCAGTTTTTTATGATCCATTCTTTGCATAGGCGATTGAAAAAAACCCAGTTAATATCTTTCTGGTATTCTCTGCTTTCTGCCAAGATTCACCTGATGTCAGCAGTGACAGCCCTGATTCTTCCTCTTCCGAATCTAGCTTGAATGTCTTGCAGGTCCCTGTAGATGCAACTGTTGTTGAATTATCTTCAGCAAAATTTTACTTGCGGGCTGAGCCCTAGTGGCGCAGTCGTTGTACGCGGGACTGCAGCCCACTGGGTTGGAGGTTCAAATCCAGCAGCAAGGCTGGGCCTCCTACTCCCACCACCAGAGGGCACTGATGCCCCCCCCCAAAAAAAAATTTTACTTGTGTGTGTTATTAATGATACTCTGACAATTTCCACATTCGTTGGGCCATCTTTTGTTGGCAAGGGCACAACTATAGCTCTCTATCAGTTGGTCGGTCAGGTTGCTATCTTCCCAACTTCTAGACACAGACTAGCGAGTGCTTCCAATGCTGCATCTATTTGTTGAACACACGTCACCACAGTTCAACGCACTGACAGATGAGTGGTGGTCCTTTCCTCTAGTCCTGTAAAAACCAGGCCCACTGCTTTTTAAGTGGTATTAAAACAACTTACAAAGCAGCTTACAGGGCTGAGCCTCGGTGGCGTAAGTGGTTGAGTGCGGAACTGAGGCTTGAGGGCTTGGTGGTTCAAATCCAGCGGCGGCTCTCAGGAGCAGCACTGGGTAGCGCCCATGATCACCAAAGGCAATGATGTCCCCCCCAAATAAATAAATAAATAAATAAAAATTTAAAAAACAGCTTACGGGCACAGCCCTGGTGGCGTAGTGGTTGTGTGCGGGACTGCAGCCCACAGGGTTGACAGTTCAAATCCAGCAGGAGCAAGGCTGGGCTTCTTACTTCCACCAGGGCAGTGATGCCACAAAAAAAAACACACAAAAACTGCCTGATGACCATTTTAAGTATATTTTTGTTTTAGCTTGTTTTGTTTTCAGTATATTTTAATTTTATTATTTTTAAGTATATATTTTAAAAGATACACCAAAAGGTAGTTTATTATTTCATAAGTTAATACTACAATAAGAACCAGAGAGACACACAAACCTAGATTATAATGTTTTAAAATATTAAATAATACTTAACCCAAAAAAACAATAAAACAGTTATTTGAGATATTTCTAGATTGCTTCTTGATTGGAGTTCTCACTTGTAATAGTAATATTCTTTGCTTTTATCATCGGCTGTGTGATTTATCCTTCACTGTCTTTCCCCTGTAGGAGTAGATCCCATTCCTTTAGAAGTAGGCCAATTAGACAAGTGTCACTGTATTGGATATATTGGAAACACGTAACTGCTCTTCCCTGAACACATTATGTTCATCTTTGAAAAACCTATTTCCGCTTCTGCTGAACTTACAGCAATTGTTCTGGCAATACGTTAAGCTCTTGGAACACTTTCAGGAATTGCATAATTTACTCTCCCAGGAACCGGGGGCAGAATACAAAGCTAAAATAAATGACAGTGAGTCACCTTCTGGCTGTTTAGCACTTCTTCTCTTTGCATCTAATGTCTGTTTACTGAAGTGACAAACACAAGGGAATAAAAATGGTTAAAGTTTTGTTTTGTTTGGAATTGTGCTTTAACTGAGTGGTGTTGCAATGCAGTGAGTTATTTACCATGGCTCTCCTAGCCAAAGCCTTTGCAACTCCCACCAAAGGGTTTCTGCTTCAGGGGTCTAGATAAGAAATGGTGGGGGAAGGTATTGGCAGCATAACATGGCTTAGTTATGAGAGACTGCTGTCAGGACAGTGAATGTAAAACCTTAGATACCTAATAAAGAGATTGGTCAGTTTTGCTATACTGCTGGGTTTAAAACAAGTCACCTAGGGGGCTGAGCCCCAATGGCGTAAGTGGTTGAGTGCGGGGCTGCAGCCCGGGGGCTTGGCAGTTCAAATCCAGCGGAGGCTCTCAGGAGCGGCGCTGCATAGCGCCCACAACCACCAGCGGCAGCGATGCCCCACCCCCAAAAAACAAACAAACAAACAAACAAACAAAAAACAAGTCACCTCAGAAGCAAAAAGCACAACCAGGCACTCAATTGGGGAAGCTAGGTTTGCTGACCCTTGGAGCCAGAGCTGAGTGCCTTCACACAGAGACACATGGTGCAGAGGGATGCCTTTGGGGCAATTATTGGCAGTACTAAAATAGCTCATAATGTTGCCCTAGCAGGACAATTAAAACCCTAACCTAATAGGTTCCATATATTAAGGACTGGGTTTACAAATGGTAAATGCAAATGGACACATTTCTTTAAACCCTGCTGAAACTACTTTGTTTATAGAGGGATGGAGAGGAGACTCCAGGGAAAGGATGAGGACCATGACAGAATATTCTGCAATACTGGCAAAATACCATCTCTACTTACCCTCATTATGCAAAGAGTTTAATGGAAATTTGAATAATATTTTGCTGAGCAATCCTTTCTGAAATGCTAGGTATCCGGGGGAAGGGGGGGGGGCGGATACCATAGGTTTTTTTTCTAAAAGAACAATATTGAGCCATATGAACACAAACCTGGGCTATTACCAAATGGAATTCCTTTACTCTGAGAGGCTTAACTACTTCCAGGACTAGAAGAGTATGAGAGCAGTGGGACCCTACTTTAGCGACAGTATAACAAACTTCATTTCCTGCTACAGGATGCAGAAAGTAAAAGCTATATAGATTTGACAAAAGTTATTGTGAATGTACGATTAAGAAAAAAAAAGGATAAAACTATTTCTCCCCAATTGGTTAGAATTTGTTTACTCTTTTGGTTTCAGTGTATTACACACACACACACATACATACACACAATGCAGAATCGGTTAAGCCATGTACATCTATACTTAGTATAAGTCTTAATTCTCAAACACTCCCTACTCCTTTCCCAAAATTGAGTGCCTCGAAAAATCTGCTCAACTAGGATAAGACCACCTGATGTGTTAGTGGCCAGTCCCTGCAAGGTGCTTAGCAAAAGAACCCTTCCCCTAGCTGGCTCTCTTAGGAGCTGTTCCTCTCACCCCTCAGGTCAGAGAGCATGGACAGGCCCCAGGAGGAGCCATCTAGAAAGGCAAGCAGTGGCCTGAGAGGCTTTAAGGGCAGACATGTCCAGTGTACCACACCGATCCACCACAATGTTCCAAGCGGATACTCTTTTGCCAGTGGTTTCCAGTGACGATCACAGCACCAAGAAAGAGGTGAGTTTTTTTTTTTTCAATCTTGACACAGCATGGAAAAATCTAATCCAGTTTCATTATTTATTAAGAGCGTGAATTTGAAGAACTTAGTCAAGTTTCTGACTCATGTAAAACAGGGGCGAGAATCATCTCTTCTTTAGGGTTGTCTAGCACCCAGTACGATCTCATTACGTGACTGCTCCATGTGGTCCGACCTGTCTTAAACACTTAAAAAGAGCTAAAAGAGCACCCGAGACTTCAAGGGAATGTGTGGTGGGTTACGGCCTAGGTTCAGCATCCATTTGTTCAAGGCTGGTGATCCTGGTTAATGGCCACAAGCAACAAAAACTGAGATGTCATAGCCGAGGGCAGATAAGCACACACAAATCTTCCACCTCTTTTCTCTGTAATGAACTTAGCTTGTCACAGTCTCCTCTACCTTTCTTCCCAAGGAATTAAGCAAAATACCCTACTCACCAACTTCCAGGATCTCAGGCTTGTTCTACATTTGATCTTACCAGGTCTGGGAGGGAAGTCTTCGTGATGTAATGAAAAACAGAGAGCTCTTGAAACCTGTCAGATGTGGAGCTTTGAATTCAGGGGCTGCCACCTGCTACCCAAGTGATGATGCTGGGCTAGTCATTTAATGTCCCTACACTCAAACCCCTGATCTGTAAAATAAATACTCCTTATCATAAAGACCCAGGAGCCTCTGTGGTATAGTGTTTGCTCATTGGGCTGCTACCTGATGGTTTGAAGATACCCGACATCCCATTGGATAGAGGCTTGCTGTCTCAGAAATAGACTCACTTCCCGCTCACTTAGCAGGAAAAATGAGTACTACAAAAGCTCCACCCAGTGAAGCTGTTATTTTGGGGTACCCCCCTGTATATACGCAGGCCATGCTAATTTCATCACTGCTCCCAAGGTAGCCAACTGCTGCAGTAGCTGAGTAAGCAAAACCTGGCTGTGTGACTGAGTGTGTGCTAGGCATGTCCCACTATGCACTAGTATGATAGGAAGCAGTTCTACCCTGTCCTACAGGGTCACTATGAGCTAGAATTCACTTGATGGCACTGAGTGGGGTCACAATGACTAAGGGGCAGAGTGGGTTACATGTTGGGCTGCTAACCACATGGTCAGCAATTTGGACCCACCGGCCACACTCTATGGGGGAAGAAGAGGCTTTCTGTTTCTGTCCAGACTTACAGCCTCAGACTCCACCGCCTCAGTTGCTATGAGTAGGAACCGACTCAATGGCAGAGGGTTTATCTGAAATAACTACTATGAGAATTATATGAACTTAGGCCTAACACATTATTTGGCACAGAATATACTAAGGGGTACCCAAAAAACTCCAGAATTTTCTTTTTTGCCCCCAAACAACTTTATCACCTTCAAAGTAATCCCCATTACACTTATTACATTTGTCAAATCTATGATTCCATTCTTGGAAACATTTTTCAACTCATCCATTTGGGTGGCTAACAGCATCTCCCTCGTTGCTTGTGTTTTCTTTCCCACCCCGCCCCCCGCTTCTTCTGTGTCATCAAGTCACTGTCCTATCGTGTCCCTCTTCGTTTGCAGAAACAAATGAACAAGCTGAGTAAGGAGCAAAGGGCAAGAGCAGCGTGAGGTTTTCTGCGAACAACTGGCACTCTGAGATGGCTGTGTGAGCAAGTACACTGAGGTGGCAGAACCAGTCCCCCACCACTTTGCCACAAATCAGGCCCCCTATTTTTCGGCCACACACAGTTACACAATTTTTTCAGAACATCTATTGGTAGCCGGGCACCATCAGTTTTCTTCCCCACATTGCACACCTTTGTCCTCAGGGATCATGTTAGGAAAGTGAGCATGCAAAGTTGTGGTTTTGAGTTCTTGAAGCCTGATATCTCATCCCTTTGACACCTCATGATTCCACATGCTAGTGTGCTTCTTCCACGTGGGCTTTGTTGCTTCTGAGCCAGTTGGCTGCTTGTTTACTTTCAAGCCTTTAAGACCCCAGATGCTCCATCTTTTGAAAGCCGGGCACCATCAGCTTCTTCACCACCTTTGCTTATGCACACATTTGTCTTCAGTGATCATGTCGGAAAGGTGAGCATCTTGTAATGCCAATTTAATAGAACAAAGTGTTCTTGAACCGAGGAGATACTTGAGTGGCGGTCCAATGCCCATCTGTTGTCCTACTACTAACCCTATAAGTATACACATTAATTTCTTTCCCCATCTTCACTTATAAATATATGCCCCTATGTACATACCTGTATTTGAAC
The DNA here is from genome assembly GCA_004026705.1 of Nesogale talazaci. Classification (NCBI taxonomy): domain Eukaryota; kingdom Metazoa; phylum Chordata; class Mammalia; order Afrosoricida; family Tenrecidae; genus Nesogale; species Nesogale talazaci. The sequence continues at coordinate 30,810 of PVJH01019495.1, forward strand.
CTCTATAAATGTTCATTATCCCCCAGTTCCTTCCTCTATTTCCATTTGCTTCCCTCTTGTTGCACTATCATGCTCACTCTCCCTTTGGGTTTCAGTATTTTCTCTCTGTAACATTAGTCTTAATCCATCCCTATCGGCCTTCTCTCGCCCACCTTGTCCCTGCATTTGTATCAATTGTTATTCCCTTTTTCCTGGGATGGTCGACATCACCACCTTTCCCCCTCCTCCCCCTTTTCAATGTCCCCTACCCTGGAACCACCAGTCCTGTCATTTTTGCCTCCAACCTCTAGAACATCTAAATAGAAAACTTAATTAACAGTCTGATCTGGTGGAACAAACTCCAAATACACTATAAGTCGACATTTTCATTTGTTTGGGAAGTTGACGAACATTCAGAACAAGGGTTGTCATTAATCCACATTTCACCTTTTTTAAAATGAGAAAAACACTTGTACACCTGAGTTTTCTCCATAGCACTGTCCTTGTAACTTGTCTTCAACATCACAACAGTTTCTGTGGTATTTTTCCCAAGCAGGAAACAAAATTTAACACCTACACACTGTTCTCTTAAGTCACACAGCACAAAAAAAAAATGAGGTTCAACTGAAACTGCTCTTATGAAAAAATTTACAGTGACCAGAGAGAACCTTCCAAGGTGACTCCACTGAGTGCACTAACTCAGAATGAGTTGCTTGGTGCTCATTTAGTGGGAAAAATGAGTACCACAAAAGCTCCACCCAGTGGAGCTGCTATTTTGGGGAACCCCCTTGTATACTCAAGTCATGTTAATTTCATCACTGCACCCAAGGTAGCCAACTGTTGTAGTAGCTGAGTAAGCAAAACCTGGCTGTGTGACTGATCACTCTACCATGCTGTTTGCTAGGAATGTCCCACCATGTACTAATATGATAGAAAATAACATAGGCATGATCTCAACCCTCAAGTACACTACCAGAAGCATGAGTTAACTGCATGCCAGGCAGATATAAATACGAGATAAAGTTAAGTCAGATTGATTTTAAATTTTGCCTTAGCAAAAGTATTCTACAATACCTCTAATAAGGGGGGAGAGGTTATGATGAAAAAAATGCAACCCATAGGGAACAAAATGAAGAACACACAAGGATAAACCAAGGGAAAATACCATATATACTCGTGTGTATAAGCTGAGTTTTTCAGCACATTTTTAATGCAGTTTTGTAGTAAAACTAGGTGTCTCGACTGATATTCGGGTCAGCTTATACTCGAGTATATACAATAAGTTCCATTTTATTTCTTTTTTAAAAATAATTTTATGGTGGGGGGGCTCTTACAACATTCTATAAATCAATTGTATCAAGTATATTTATACATATGTTGCCACCATTAAATCAGGTTTTCTTCCAAGTCTAATTTTTAAAATTCCATATTTCTATAAAGAGAGAGCTTCCAATCCACCAGCAGATTAGGAAGAAGAAACACGCTATCTACTTATGAGGCATTAGTCACGGAAAATAGCAGCAAACCATTGCCGAATGATGAGCCTTTCAAGTTGGAAAGCACTCAAAACATGACTGGGGAAAAGCTGCCCCCTCACAGTACAATGGATCTTACTGACATGGATAGAGCAAAGCTTTCAGTACCTTCTTTTGCTGATGAGGTTGGACTCAAAATGAGAAGAAATACCTGCAAACATCCCCTAGGAGTAATGGACTATATGAAGTATGAATCTAAGAAGTTCTCAAGGATATCAGTTCACTTGGGTCCACAATCAATAGAAGCAACAGCCATGAAATCATGGAATTGCAGTGGGCAAATGCACAGCACCAGGTCTATTTAGAATGTTGAAGACCAAGGACACCACTTTGAAGTGTTCGATCTGTCTCGCCCACACCATGGTATTTTCAAAGCAAAGAACACTGAAAGTGCAAAGGGCTGTCAGAAGAACATGCCCACATACTTGGTATAGCCGAAACGCTCTCCGATGAAAGGACAGCGAGGTTTAGTTCCACATACTGTAGGCTGCCATGAGGAGAGAACTGACCCTGGGAAAGGACATTATGCCCCAAAAAAGGTAGCCTCTCAAGGAGACGGATGGACACAGTGGCCGCAACAATGGACGCAAGCATAACAAGAATTGTGAGGCTGCTGCAGGGCCGGGCGGTGGTTAGTTCTGTTGGCACTGATTTGATGACACTGACCGACACCCCAGGGAGGGGAAGGAGTGCTGCATATACTGCGACACTCTTTTACTTTTAATATAAGATCAAGACTGATAGAATAATTTGGAAAAAAGAACAAATGAGCCTTAGTCCATATATAAAAATCAAGAAAGAGAGTTGGGTTCATTTTATATAGTTAATGGACGTGATGACATTTCAGCAGCTCTTCTTGGGTGAAGGCAGAAAGCCCAGTCCCTTCCTTGTCTGAAGAATAAATGTCATCATGTAAGCCAGAGCAATTGGGTCCTCCCTGAAACTTAGCCAGCATGTGTTCACTACACTCAGTGTTCCACACGTGGAAACATCAAATCCCCAAAACCTTAACTTTCGATAAAAGTTGAGGATAGTTATTTGGTGCACCAAATGATTCTCCCTGATAGAGTTCACTTTTAGGAAATCAAAAATTGGCAATTGCCTATATAGTCTTAGAATAAAGTGACCTGACATCCTGCTTTTTAAACAATTTAACAATGTCCCACGGTGTTTTAAAATTAAAATAAATGTTACATTACTATTTTTGCATTCTGTGATCATTTTTGTTGCTCTATATAGACCAAATTTTTAATCAACAACCACCCCCACCCACCCCCCAGTCAATGGTGTCCCACTTAAAATCTGGTCACTTTATCTTAGAAGCTTGTGAGCAGCAATCATTTAAGGTGCAACTATTTGTCTTTCCCTATGCAGTGCAATGAAGAGTTAAAAAAATCAGAGACTGCCTGAGCTCAGGCACCCATTTATCTGAGTCCAATGAGCTAATAGACCAATCAAACTGCAGTCTTCTTCCTGAAGACCAGAAAGAGTCCCTAGTGCCTGGCTACCACTACAAATTTGATCACCTTAGAAAGCCCTAGATAGAATGTGAGAAAAATGTGGGGTAAACACAAAATCATTTACAAAGACCAGGTCTAGTAGTGGGATAGGAAATGACCTAACCCCCGAGAGACCATGCTCCTTGGTCACCTTTGAAGATGTGGGGAACTCATTCCCATGGTTCAACTCTTAGCCAAACAATAGACAGGTCAAAAAGGGAGGAATATTATCACCAAGGAAGTGCACTACTTAGCACAATCAGGCATTTGAAATCAAAAGGGCAGCATTTACTCAAGGGCAAAGTTCAGAAAGCAAGACATGTGAGGAATGGAAATGGGGAACGAAACACAGGCAATCGGTGAGATAAGTGATGTTACATCAGGGGATGACAATCAATGAGGGGAAACAACATGTCATGGTTGAATGGAAAACTCACATGCTCTGTAAACCTTCACCTAATCCACAATAGAGAGTTTTTAAGAGTCCAAGTGTGATTTAACATTCATTTCTACTTACAGTATTAAAGTATCTTTTTTTTTTAACTAAAGATTCCACAAGGTACACTAAGACTACTTGCAAGAGGGAAGACTGTGTAGAGTCAAAAGTTATTACATTAAGGATCTGCTATTTTCTTTTTTGTTTTTCAGCCAGGTGAATTGCAGACAGACCTACTTTAAAGACAGATAAATGAAGAGGTAAGCAAAGATACAGAAAGGAAACCGAAAATACAAAACGAAGATGGAAACAGAAATGCTCAAATTTCTCTTGCCCAAAGGGGTCCCCTTCTGGTTGGTGCCAACTCAGTTTCCTTGAGGGAGTGTGCAGGTTGCACTGCAAAGGACAATGAAAATGGAGGGTTGCTTGCACTGGAGAAAATGCCCGATCAGATGTACAGGTCTCCCTTATTTGTAATTTAAAACACTAACAGAAATGAAATATCCTTAAGACCCAAGAGCATCAGTTAAATCCAGAAAGTACAGCTATTTCAAGAGGGTAATTTTTAAGAGTTCATTGAAAACTTTAGGGCATTCAGAGACCCACCAGATTTAAAACCAGAATCTGAGAGGCCAATGGAGATCTCCCAGAGGAGGGGTACATACACTGTGGGCTACTCGCGGCAAGCCAGCAGTTTGACTAGCAGCTGCCATGTGGGAGAAGGTTCTCTATCTCACCAAGGGTACGGTCTGGGAACCCGCGGGCAGTTCTCCGCTGTCCTGTAGGGTCACCCTGAGTCAGAATGGACTCAATGGCAGTGAGTTTGGGCTTGACGTTTTTTTGAGAGATCTTCTGGCTTTACTATCTTATTTAGTAGAGAAAGAAGCGGAGGCACATGGAGGAAAACTGATAAAGGTCACAGAGCTTCTGAAAAGCAGCATGACAATAACTACAACTACGAACAGCTCATTTCTATGAAGTATCATTTATAGAAATGAGTTTTCGAAACTTGAAGTCTATGGATAAGAGAATGTCTCTCAATTCCCACCCAGGGTATAGATAATTAAAAAGAAACAAAGTATTCCTCCTCTAGAGTGAATGTTGACACCAGTGGAGGTGGTGGTAAAACAAACTCACAAGCGAGAGCCTGTTATACCCAGAGGCTGAAGAGCAATGACCTCATTTTTTCCCCACTTACCCTGCAGCTAGGATACAAAGCAGCATGTGACAGAAGTACACAAATCTATACACCCACCCCGGAAGCCCAATCGGAAAGAAAACACTGCAAAACAGAGCCCTGCCACGAGGTACATCGTCGTAACAGTGATTTAGCAGGAGGGACAAAGTCGAGGCAGAGTCTGCCATCAGCACTGCGGGAACCAGGCATGTTTCGTGCTGAGGGGCCCGTCAGCAGTGACCTCTGTGACTTGGTTTGGGGCAATATGCCTGGCTAGAAACCCCTACAAGGGATTATACCACTTCTCTGGTAGGCTATTCATCATCCTTTTACTGAATTTCCCCCCCTCTACTGAAATCAGCCAGAGAATGTAATGTGATTAATGAACTTCCGTGTCCTTCTTAGTAAAAAAGCGGTAGTGGGATTAGTAATAGTGTACACCTGGAAGGTGGCTGAGAGGCTTAACTAAGATAATATATGTATAGAAGTCCTTATACAGAATAAACTACATATTACTATAATTGACTAAAATTTAACTATGAGGGGGCTTCAGAAAGTTCATGAAAACGAAACAAACTAAACATTGTCCTGGAGTTCCTGCCTATATGCCAGGTATCATATCGAACATTTTTCTTTTTCTTTTTTTTTTTTTTTTAGGCATCACTGCACTGGTGGTGGGAGTAAGAGGCCCAGCCTTTGCTCCTGTGAGCGGGAATTGAACCTCCATCCCAGTGGGCCACAGTCCAGTGCACAACCACTACGCCACCGGGGCTCAGCCCATTTTTCTTTTTCTAACCAATTTTATTAGTACTTCATCCACATATCATACAGTTTAACAATTCAGTCATATTCAAGTATTTTTTCATTCCGGGGGTAATTAAAACAGTAACCAGCATTACTAATGTCATTCCCGCTTTTAGGCAAGCACTCTCCTACGTATTACATATTCTATTTCACTTAATTGTCAAGACCACCTTAGGAGAGAGAGTCTATCATCCCCTACACAAAGGTGAAAGACTAACAGCTACGACAACAAAGTGGAGTGACAGCTGTAAGCGTTGGGATGGATTAACAGGAAAAAAGCGCTGTTAATGAATGACTGGTGACAAAAATAGGACAGCAACTTGTGGGAGATCAATGTACACTCACTGGAGTTGGTGTCATGAAAGATAGTGAAGCTTTTTAAGTTCAAATGCCCATGCTTGACAACCTAATGTTTAATATCATTTTTCTCCTAACTTATGCTAAATGGAGTTTTGCTTATATAAATCTTTGTTATACCTTGGACTCAAAATGTTTTTCAGTAGCAACAGAGCTCATTGAAAACTAAATCTTTCTCTTCCTGGGTGGTATCTCGGGAACGCACTTGGTTTGGGACTCACTGCTGGGTCACTGTTGCCCATGGCTCGCTTTCTGTGGATCACCACTGATCTTCCTGCTCTCTCCACACTGACCTGGTCAGGCCCTGCAGTGCCTTCTAACCTTAAAAGAGGGAGTTCTATATGAATGTTTGCTGTGTGTGTCATTTACTGAGGAATACTCCCTTTGGGGTGAGTTCTGTAAACACATTGGGAGCTCCTTGGGCCTTAGCCAAAGATCCCTAACTTCTAAGGAAGAGGAGATAGTGCCCAATGACTCCATTCCATTTCCCCAAAGCAAGTTCTAATCTAAATATATTTGTCACCCAGAGCCAGAGATAGAAATCTGCTCATGTCTCTCTAAAGAAATGAACTCATTCCTTTCTCTAAAGTAAACTTACGTCATCCTCATTTGATGAGATGGACCAGTACTAAATGAGGCTTTTATCTATAAATCGCTGAACTGCAGTTTGAAAATTCAGCAAAGGTGGCTAGTTACAGAGAACAAGATAAAAGCGATACCAAAGGTCAACAAAACCAAAGCTTAAACTCTAGTCCTTTCCCCTAGCAACTAGAAAAGTACACATGCAATATCTAACCTGTCGTCACTAAGTCAAAGTTTGATTGATCTTGAGCAATTAAATCTTACATTCAATAAGTCCATTACTTGGTCCTCTGACCCCTGGCTTCAAGTTCAGTAAGATAACGTATCTGAATTCCAACGTGATCGTAAACACAAAGATTCCAGTCACGCTGCTGAGAAACCAGGGTTCCTCATCCCAAGTCCATCCAGCATGTTCGCCACTACCTTCGTTGTGCAAGATACTCAACTTGTAAACAGCCAAACTTTTCCTACTATCCCTAAAGCACACAGCTGTGAAAACATGCTCTTCAATGGAGCATGAAAACTGATCATAGAAAAAAATTATGTAATTATTTGTAAACCTTTTCTCATTTTGTGCTTCAGTTTCCCCTGCGATAAGATGGTGCCCCACAGGGGACAAGGAAGAGATGGGCACTCACATAAAGAAACCTTTGGGGGTTCCAAGTCAACAGGAGAAGTAGCAGAGATCACACACATCTGTCAACATGGTATATATTACATGGTTCAGAGCAACTCGAAACAAAGACAGATTAGGGGCAAAATACTACAGATTTTATGGTAGATTTAATAGAACTAAATCAGAAAGCCAGGTTTGCCAACTGCTTAGATGTGAAGTTCTTTGAATCAGGCAATGGTTTACATCTTGTCTCTTTTCTTACCAGCTATGTGCTCTTGAGAGAGACCTTGTTGACTGTATCTATGAGGTCACAGATGACCTTATCTGGGACAGATGACAGGGTGGTATTTCCTAAAACTCCTGTTTACATGCAACTTACAAAGTAAAATAAACTGTATAATATATATATATATATATATATATTTATTTATTTGGGGAGTTTTCTGTCGACCAAATATATAGAGAAAGCTTTTCTATCCTACCTATAGTTCACATAGATAACTGTCACCATAAAAATGAGATAATCCTAAATGTACCTTAGCTGGAAACAGAGGCTTTTAAAGTTAGATCAAATACATTTATTTTCGGGCTAAGCCCCGGTGGCGTAGTGGTTGTGCGTGGGACTGCGGCCCACTGGGGTGAAGATTCGATTCCAGCAGCGGCTCCACAGGAGCAAAGGCTGGGCCTCTTACTCCCACCACCAGAGGGCAGTGATGCCCCCCCAAAAAATACATTTATTTTCATATTAATTATAGTAGAAGCTTATAAGTATACACAAAACGTTAGATTACTGTCAGAATTATTTATGAAGATCCTTTCATTAGGACTCAAAAGTTACAGGGACTCAAATTTGGGCTTATGTAAAAAAGCACTGAGCTGGACAGATTGCCTTGTAGTAAGTGGCCTGTTGGGAATTAGATGTTGGTCAAGTCAACGCCAGAAGTTACATTTCTGAGATATTCTGCAAAATACACTCAATTTAGGGGCTAATTATAGAAAGAAGGGAGTCCTGATGGAGCAGAAGTTACACAGACATGGCTGCTAACTGCAAAGTTAGAAAGACAGGGCTTTCCACTTCCCTAAAAAGTCACAGTCGCGGAAATTCGCAAAGGCAGGTCTACTCTGTCCTATAGGGTCACTAAGCGTTGTGTTTTGTTGGATGACTGAATAATTACTTTAAAAGTTCCTTCCAACTCGAAGATTCTATAATCCTTGAACACAACCACCTGCCATTCACATTATAGTAGTGTTTCCTTCTAACATTGTCCTGAGTTAAGAGAAGGGTCTCCCGACTCACATACAGAGACAGAGTCAAACGTAACAGAATACGAACCCATGGAACTTGTGATCGCTAAAAGTAAGTTGTTTTCCTCTCCTGAGGGTTTTCTCCTTGGCTGCTCTAATTATAATCTACTTCATCTGATTCCATAAATAGTTACTCACCACTTGTAGAAATCCATCCCCAAGAAATAAGCCGAAAGTCAGATGAAGAATTACGTACCAGAAGTTTTCACTGTAGATTTGTGTTGAGCTAATATTTTATTATGTTTTGGAAGGTTCACACAGCATTATAAGGTCTGAATCAACAAATTCTACACAAATTGTTCAGGGACACTGGTTACGCCCCTCTCAATGAAAGAATATGAGAGAGGGCTTCCAAAAGTTCACGGAAAAATTCCATCATCTTTTAATTCCATTTTTCCACAAGTTTTTTGAAGTCACTTCATATTCTCATCATTTCTGTTTTGGTTGTTTTGTTTCCATTAGTCTATTTCCCCTGCCCCTTAGAGTCTCATCTTTGTTTAAAAATAATTGTTGACCGTTTGGTCTCATTGGTGATTTTTTTTTAAAGCAGTGCAGTACTGACAGGTGATATCCATTATTTTCTGAGCCAAACTATTGTTTCGTTAAAAGGTGAACTTCTGGAGTCAGTTTCAATTCCATGAAGTGTTGTTTTTAATATCAAAAATGCCTTTCAAGGGGAAGATGCTCAAATTATTACCTGCTTATACAAGTAAATGTTACACAACTAGTGAAGTGGTGTTTTCAAATCATATTCAGTGATATATGTCACAAGCTAACATTTGTAACAAGCTAACACAAGCTAACTAGAAATAGTGATTCTAAATTTGTAAAGCAAACATAAATTATATGTACACAATAAAAGAAATACGCAGCAATGATCAGGTGGTAAGATTAAATTTTTCCATTTCTGTGCTGTATTCCAAGTTTCCTAAGAGAATGATGTATTCTGAAAAAAACTAAACATTCTTTTAAAAAAATAACCATGAGCCCCAAAATAAAAATAAAGGGGTTATGGTAAAAATGACTTTGGATTTGTAACTTGAAAACAAAGCAACTCCTTTAAAAGGCAGCAGCCTAATCTCAATGGAGTTTGCTCCTGACCTGATGTTTGAGCTGGTTGCCAGGCACATGGCTGGCTTTAAATTAATCAGTACACAAGGGACAGCTGGGGCAATACCCCATTTTTATTGAGGATGTGAAACAAGAGAAACTCTCAGGTGTAGCCAGTGAAGCCATAACTCAGTACAATCATGTCTGAGGACACTTTGACAATATCAACTAAAGCTGAAGATGCTTGTGCCCTCTATGATAGTACTCCTGTCCCTGGTTACACACCCTGGGGAAAATCGTCAGACACGAGCATAAGAAGACCTCTATGAGACAGTCACAGCAAAACTGGGCAGGGAGTGGGGAAAACGGACATACCTCTTTCAGTAACAAGGCAGTGCATACGGAAACCGAGAAACACTCAATTCAATGAAAAACTACACGACTGTGATGAGAAATGAAGCACATCTCAACCAAGCCAAACCTCTAAAATCAAAGACGATGAAGGTGCTGCAGCAGTATATGAAGTACATATACGAAAAATGCAAATTACATAGATAGCATTACATATTATTTTGAGAGACATAAATATGCAATAAAGGCACAGAAAAAAAACCCCCACCCCCTGGGCATGATAAGCACCAAAGTCAGACCAGTGATTCTCTACAGAGACACAGCAAGAAGAACATCAGGGAGGGGGCAAAGGGCGGGGAAGGAACGCTAAGTTCATGTGAAATGTTCTTCTGGAAAGGGTAAAAAAAGATTGCAAATATGACAAAATATTAAAATTTGACAGACCCAGTAAATATATAGATCTGTATTATATGTGTATGTGTGTGTGTGTATTCAGGAGGGGAGGGGTGTCTGAGACCCCTATGATTCCGCCTCTTTATTAACTACAACTTCCCCATCTCCAGTCACCGTAAGAGACCTTGTGCACATTCTTTTCAGTCATGTAATCTCTACTCAGGTAAGAGGTAGAGACTAGATGCTAGGGATAGTCAAAAAGTTCACTGGAAAATAAAATGAAAGAGAAAATGGAATTCTTGTATGAACTTTGGAAAACCCCCTGCTTGTCCTTACACACAGAGAGTCTCTCCTTCAAAGAAGACTGCTGTAGTTTGGGGCAACTAGTGAAGAGGCTGGAAATATGTGGGTACAAATATTAAATGCTGGACTACTCATAGAAAAGCTGGGAGTTCAAATACACCTAGGAGCTTCCCAGAGATCTGCTGCCCAGAGCCTTGAAAACTTTAGGGAGGGCAGTATACTCAGCACACTTGGGGTCGCCCGGGTCAGAATCAACTCAATGACAACCAAGAGCAAGCATATACTGCAATGTCCTTTAAAAAATTAAAAGAATTGAGAACTATGAAAAGAAATATTTGCATAGTTAAGTTCTGGTGAAAAACACATTGTATTAAGTAAAGCTATGAAATCTGGTTGTATTTCTCACAACTGTCCATTTGTATACCTTACCTAATGACACTTCATGTGGCTATTTTGTACGCTAACATTATTTTATTGTTTATGCTTAGCTTTTACAAGAAAACACTGGGTAATTTTCAGAGTGCAGATGAATGCTAGTGCTGGGCACTTTCAGTTGCTGACTCGGTTCATGAAGACCAAGGGAGGCTGACTTTTCAGACCAAGAAGCCATAATGAAATCACCAGCTAACAGTGCCCCTAAATTTCTGGTCAAGTATCTCAGAGGACACAGTCTTTCGAAAGGTAAGCTTGAAAATGCAAGCCAGCAAGAATCTCACTAACAGATAGTCAATTCTAACTGCTAGTGACTCTTTAAGAGAGAGCAGAAATGCCCCTCTAGGCTTCCAAGACTGTAACTCTTATGAGAGTGGAAAGTCTCACTTTTCCCCTAAGGCAGCAACTCTCAGCCTGTGACTCGTGACCCCTTTGCAGGTCCAAAGACCCTTCAGTCACCTAAGATCAACGAAAAACACATACATATTTCCAATGGTCTTAGAAACCCAAGATACCACTCCTCTATAAGTCTGCCCACATGCAGACACGCCCAGATAAAAGTACCCAGCATGTAGACTGTTACTCATGCTACAGGAAATTTTTTTTATCCATTTGTAATCAGAAACAAGTATTTTACAATATATAATTACATAATGTCTTTGGGATTAATCACTATACTTTCATTATGTGCAGCTTGTAACAATGAAAATACATCCTACATCTCAGATATTTGCATGACGATTCATAACAGCAGCAAAATTACAGTAATGAAGTAGCAATGAAAATAATTGCATGGTTGGGGGTCACCACAACATGAGGAGCTATCTTCAAGGGTCTCGGCATTGGAAGGTTGAGAACCTGTGTCCTTAGGAGAAGCCTGTGGTTTTCGACTGCTACTTTGCAGCCCAACCCATAGCTTACCACCCCTCAGGTGTTCCTTTAC
>PVJH01019496.1:0-42627 GCA_004026705.1 Nesogale talazaci
ATGGTCACACTCCCAATGAACCCACTACATCTTAGCAGACAGAGGGATCATGGCAAGACAATTTCCCCCAATTTATTCTCACCTCTGTGCAGTGTTCCACATAACATATCACCTAGCCTGGGTGAGCTCATGAAATGGATGCCCGGGATTGCTTTTAAATGTTGAACTAAAAACTGTCCCTGTGGATTTAAAACCACACAGTAGTTTAGCTTAATTAGAAAAGAAAGTCTGCCTGGGACATTATACACCTTTATTTTCTTTCTTTCTTTCTTTTTTTTTTTTTTTTTGATCATTTTATTGGGGACTCCTACAACTCTTATCACAATCCATCCATACATTCATTGTGTCAAGCACATCTGTACATTTGTTGCCATCATCATTCTCAAAACATTTGCCTTCTACTTGAGCCCTTGGTATCAGCTTCTCATTTTTTCCTTTTCCTCCCCACCGCCTCCCTCATGAACCCTTGATAATTTATAAATTACTGTTATTTTGCATGTCTACATTCTCCAATGTCTCCCTTCACCCCTTTTCTGTTGTCCATCTCCCAGGGAGGGGATTATATGTAGATCCTTATAATCATCAGTTCCACTTCTCTACCCCACCTTCCCTCCACCCTCCTGGTATGGCCACTCTCACCACTGGTCCTGAGAGGTTCATCTGTCCTGGATTCCCTATGATTACAGTTCCTATCTGTACCAGTGTACATCCTCTGATCTAGACATTTGTAAGGTAGAATCGGGATCATGACAGTGAGGGGGAGAGGGAGGAAGCATTAAAGAACTAAAGGAAAGTTTTATGTTTCATCATTGCTGCACTGCAACCTGACTGACTCATTTCCTCCCCTTCTGTAAGGGGACGTCCAGTTGCCTACAGATGAACATTGAGTCCCCACTCTGGACTCCCCCTCATTCACAATGATATGATTTTCTTGTTCTTTGATACCTGATACCTGGTCCCATCGATGCCTTGTGATCACACAGGCTGTTGGGCTTCTTCCATGTGGACTTTGTTACTTCTCTGCTAGATGGCTGTCTGCTTATCTTCAAGCGGGCCTTATACACTTTCAAGTTCTATCAAGTGGGATCAAATTGATAAGAGCTAGTCGAAAGCCTAGAGAGGCCCCTCAGGAGGCAGAGGGTTTAAAGAGCGACCATGGACTGCCAAAAGAACAAACAAATCCCTGCTGGAACAAGAACAGCCAAAATGTTCCTCAGAAATGAGGGTGGCAAGACTTCCACTCAAAGGTTTCGGGCATTGTCAGGAGAGACCAATCCCTGGAGAAGGCCATCAGGCCAAAAAAAAGGAAGAGCCTTAAGGAGCTGGATGACCCAGTGACTGCAACAACGAGCTCAAACACAGCAACGGTTGTGAGGATGACACAGGACCAGGCCGTGTTTCGCTCTGTTGTTCACAGGTCAACGTGAATTGGAATTAGCTCCATGGCACCTCAACAGCCAAAATCAAATCAATTACATACTTTTTAAAAGGAAGCAAGCTATTTTGCCCCACGACCACAGACTGGATCCAGGCTGGACATTTGATCCCCAGCTACCTAATCCACTGGCTTTCCAGCATCGAAACAATCTCTCACTGATACACCTGTCTGTGGACTAACAGAAAGCCCCAGCCAGCCTGACTGAACAGTGGGCTGGCAGCCAAGTGGGCCTGTGTACATGATGAAAACACAGAGAATGTCGGGGGGTGGGGGTGGGGGCATCGAGGGTTCGGGCCTTGAGTGGGGAGCTGCAGTTGGGTACCTTAAGAGAAAGGAATGAGAGATCAAGTAAACCTTGGGAAACTGGCAGGGGAAGAAGGGTACAGCTTCAATCCTTGAGGGCTTTGGGGGTTTCGGTCTAATTGAGAGAACAGTAGATTAATTGAAACTCTCCTGACGGGATTTCAGGAACTTTGCACACACAGACAAAAGTCAGCAAAAAGGATTTGCTCGTGCTTGCTCACACTGGAGTGTGTATGTGTAGCGTGAAACCCAGAGACTGCCCTGGAAATCAGAGTGGAAATCAGAAAGTTCTCTTTCATAGTCCCCTTCGTACAAGTCAGCATGCTCAACGGCTGTCATTCAAGAGTGACCTGCCCTTGCCATATCTCTCTGCAGACCAGGAGTTCTGTGCCCCTGCCTCCTACATTGCCTAAGGCACCGGTCTTCTGAGGCTGGCATTCCCTTCCAAGGCTGGCTCATCAGTATGAGTAGAACTGAGTCAAAAGCACCGGCAACAACAATGATCCTTCTGGATACTTCCTTGGCCTTCTGATATCGACAATGAGAGTTCAGCCCAGCTCCTTGCCAGCTCCATTCTAGCCTTCCATCTCAACTACCATCCTTTCCTTGTGCCCTTCCTGATGGAAACCCATTCTCCCTATGGGACCCAGACAAGAGAGTAAGCCAGTAGCAGCCACTAGACTTCACGAAAGCCACCAGCACACGCCCAGGGATCATTTGGAAATGTGATAAATGCATCCTTACGAAGTCTGAGAAGCCTGCTGGCCACAGCTGTACTGAACACATGTCACACTACCCTTAGAAAATCCCAGCAGACACATCATTTGCCCACATCCACCTTTCTACACCCAGGCTGTCACAGCGGACTTCACAGATGCAAAATCCAGGGCCCATGCCACTCTCTGCAGTGGACGATCTTAATCGGACCGGGCAGTCAGTGAAATTACCCACCAAGGCCAATTCCCAGAGAAGCTCTCTAAGGACCAAAGAGAGTTCTCTCCTCTCCCGGTAAAGAAGCTAAACATAGAAACTCAGGTCACTAAGAAAGGACCTCGCTCTCCCTCTCAAATGTAAAACGTGATGAATGCCTTATGGAGTTCAACTGCCTGTGCGCCCATTAGATCTGCTTCTGCTTTTCATCATCAGGCCCCATGCCTCTTATCTGGGTATTGCAGTTCTATCAGTAGCACAATGGCTACCTGAAAGCCAGGGAGCCTTTGCTAGATCAGTCAGGCTGCAATTCTTTGATGTTATGTGATCCCAGGACACCTTCTCACCTCATGCTTTTGTGTAAACCCTCATCCCCACGTTATGGCTCCGCCCTCCTCTCTTCCACAGTAACTCCAACTCTTCTTCAAGACCCTGCTCGAATTACACCCCACTTGGCAGTGATCGCTCTCGCAGCTCTGAATTCTGATAGTGTGGTGTCGCCAGGCCACTAATGTGGTATCTGTCTTGGTTTGAATGCCCGGCTTGTGTTTTCTGCGGGAGTCTAACTTTCTATGTAAGCACCTCGCAGCTTTGACGTCTCATACGTTCTTGGTTCAGCAACAAATATATAATGACAATCTACTGCCTTCTTTTTGGGAGCATGGGTCAATGCAGTAACAGGTGAGTGCCTTCACGATGTACAGGCTGGTTTCTAAATGTTGCGGGTGTTACAGTTGGATTTGTTGTGCTGCAGAAAGATAGCAGCCCCCGGGTGGTACAGACAGTTCAGGTTGGGACAACTAAATGGAAAGTTGAAAGCCCAAGCCTACCCAGAGGTACCTTGGAAGAAAGGCCTGCTGGTCTACTTCTCGAAAACCACCCACTGAAAACTCCCAGGAACACATTCCTCCCTGACGCACGTGGAGTCATCCTGATGGAGGATGACTCCATGGCAATCGGTGTCTAAGGACAGTTGTTTGACATGATAAATGGCAAGGCATCATGTGAGCTTTCATGGTCTTATTAAAAGACTCCATTTGATAAACAGATGGATTTGATATCCAAAATGGATATCTACCTCTGAGTTAGTCCGGATAGACTAGAAGAACAAATTTCAGAGACACGCATATAGATATAAGGAAAGGGTTTATATACAAAAGAAATGTGACCCTAAGAAGGCATCCCAATCCAGTCCAGTGCAAAGTCATAAGTCCAATAATAACCCATATGCCCGAAATCAGTCTGCAAAGTCTGCTTCTGACTCAGGAAGTCACTGGTCAGTGGGTGCAGAATTCTGGCGCTGCCAGGGGTCTCCCCATGGCTCCTCACTTCCAGGGCTCAGGTCCATCAACAGCATGCCACTCCAGCTTCAGAGGTCTGTCTTCCTCAAGGCAAAGCCTTGTGGTCTCTCCACTGGCTACTCCAGCCTCCCAGCCGCCACCATTCTGTGTTGCCTGTGGTTAATCATCTCTCTAAAACTAACTCCCAACAACTGGGGAAGATAGCTTCTCATCTTCACGAGGGAAATATCGCGAGATTTCCCTGGGGTCTCAGGTGAAAGCCATGCCCACATAAAGGCCTCATCAGCTACTCAATGGCTTTCTCCTGATTAACAGGCCAGATTCCACCCCTACATTTCAATTATAAAATTAACATAAGCACATGACTGTGACAACCTCTTAGGAAGGTTTTGGAGAAGCAAGCCTTAAAATAAACAGAGCGTGTTTTAGCCTTTGTGCTTGGATTTGGAGTGTGCCTTACAAACTGATGGTATACCAGGACATTCCCAATCACAGATTTGGTCGAACTAAGACTGGATTTGAACCCAGAGTCTGAGCATGTGTAAATAGAGGGGAATCCACAGTCTGAGCACCAAGTTCAAGGTCCAGAGTTCTTCTAGAATCATGGTTCTCAATCTTCCTAATGTTGCTTTAATACAGTTCCTTTAATACACCCCCTGCCCATAAAATAATTGTCATTGCTACTTCATAATGTAATTTTGTTACTGTTATGAGTTGGATGACCCCTGTAAAAAGGTTTTTCGGATACCGCCTCCCCACCACCACCACCACCACCAAAGGGGACACGACCCAAAGGTTGAGAACTGCTGATCTAGAACATGGAGAACCAAAGGGAGGGAAGGATGCCATGTAATGAAAGGTCAAGAGCAGTATTTCAAACTTAAAGTTGTACCCAATTGGAAAATTGAACAGTAACTCTGCTATGCTGCCTAGGGCATGACCTAGGGGTGGGAATAAAGTCTTAAAGTAGCCACTCAAGTCCAGGAAGTGATGCTTAAATATTAAACTTGAAGTACTAGAACACTCTCTGGGCTATCATTCCTTTACTCCCTTGTGTGTCTTCACTACTATATTAAAAAACACATTTCTTTGGGCACCTCCCACTAGAGTCTAGTGACTAAACTAACCTTTTTGAGGGCAGGCTGACTTCCCAATAACTTCTTAAGGGCAGGACCTTGTCATTGTGCCTGCAATCGAATAGGTCTTCACTGCCTTAACAGTGCCCGACACACAGTGAATTCCATGCTTAGTTACTGAATGCATGAGAAGGGATGGATTTGAGAATGGACACTGGCCCAGTGCTAGACTCTTTAAAGTGTTAGTAAGCATGACCTTTTCCTCCAGTAGGACAAGGGAATTTGAGTATTGTCATCGATTGCATGCATTGGCAAGCTCCACAAGCAATGACTCTGGGACAGGCGTGACATTAAACAGAGGTGAACATGAAATAATCACCAAGTCATCTGAGACACTTGGTCTAGTGCTGACCTAGATCTAGTGCTATAAACAAGTAAATAAAAGATTAGCTAGTTAATAACCCATGGCAGATCAGCAGCCTAAGGCACAACTCATTGCCATCAAGTCATCGCTGACTCTCGGTAACCATGTAAGACAGTAGAAAACCCCATCTTTCTCCCTCAGAGGGACCAGAGGTTTCAAATTGCAGCGCTTACAGATCACTTGTTACCAGTATGCCCCCATGGCTCCTCAGCCTAAGGAGTTCTTGCTTAATATTCAGAAGGATCATGAGTTAGTGATAAAAATGCTGCCTTCCTGTCATAGATCACTTCCCAATGAGTACTGAACACCTTTCTCAGTAGCAACCACATGCCTTCCCTATTAACCGGATAACTACCCCTCCAAGGCTCTCAACCAACATAAAGTCTCATGAACCTCTCCTCGCCTCTGTGTCCCTGGACAAAGTTAGCTGTCCAATTCAGCCCACTCTGTAATGTAGACACCAGCCTTTGACCACATCTTATAAAGATTCAGTCTCTAGCCTGGCATATGGGCATTCATGTGCACACATGTAGACACACACATGTATATGCACACGTAGCACTATGAGGCAACAGGTAAAAATTTTCATGAGAAAGAAGACTACTAAAATACCAATTAATTTGCAAACTGGGATCTCTCATCAACCATAACAAAATGAAAATCAATCTTATAGATTCTGTATTCATGGTTCTGTGCAGAAGACTTGTTGATAACGATAAGATAAGCCACACTCCTCATCTTCAAGTAGCCTCTTCTCTGTTGGGGAGAAGAAC
The DNA here is from genome assembly GCA_004026705.1 of Nesogale talazaci. Taxonomy (NCBI): domain Eukaryota; kingdom Metazoa; phylum Chordata; class Mammalia; order Afrosoricida; family Tenrecidae; genus Nesogale; species Nesogale talazaci. The sequence goes on from PVJH01019496.1 coordinate 6,246, forward strand.
CAATCAGCAACCATTAGTTTGGTCAATTCAAAGATGAGATAGTAAGATGGGGCTGAGAACTCAGGGAGGCCTTTCTTTGAGTTTCTATTCAGTGTGAAATACTTCTGAGAGGGCATCTAACTAATTTTTATGACAGTCCTGTAAAAGGCATTATTACTATAGGTTACCTTCAAGGAGTTTAAATATTATTGCAAGCCACACACCCACCAAGTAATAGAACCTGAATTTTAATCTAGTTATATTTTATGCACAAAAATGCTACTTGGAGACTAGGACATGGCTTTCCTGAGCAGCTGAAACTTCATATTTTGAAAAATAAAATCATTTACCAAGGAGAACAGCATTTGGATAGTCATTAGATACCATCAAGTTAATTGATCCAACCTAACAGAATGAAACATTTCCTGCTTCTCCACTTTCCTCACAGGTCCTTGCTATGTTTGAGCCCACTGCTGCAGCCACTATGTTGGTCCATCTCATTGAAGGTTTTCCTGTTACCATGGACCCCCCACTTTAACAAGCATGTGAGAAAGTATGCTAGAAAAGCTCAGAATCCTTACTTCTAAGGAACATTCCAAGTGTCCTTCTTGCAAGACAATTTGTTCTTCTGGAAGTTCATACTGTGTTAAATAAGGTTCTCTAGAGAAATAAAAACAGTACATTTATGATTTTACATATGTATATATATGGAAAGGTTTATATAGCAAGAAGGATTATAACAGCTAATTAGTCCACACATCAGTTAAATTCACTCCCATGTAACAGTTAATATACTGGAAGTCTTTCAACATGGGCTGCCAGGTCCAAGGTCAAGGAAGCAGACAGAAGAGTCCTCCGTTGGGCAAGGCAGGCCTGAGTCTGCCTGAAATCAGCAAACAGTAAGGTGGGTCAACAACATCAATAGCTCAGGAGCTTAGCAAAACAAGCCCGGATGGGATATTGAACTCAAGCAATGCAAGGCAATAGGATTCACCAGCCACAAGATTAAATTTCTGGCAGCTCTCTGTTGATGTCCTGCTCCTGCCATTTTCCATTTATCTTTAGCAAAAGTTTACTCACATGTGATAGTCATGATATTTTTCAATAATATCTACATTCTTTTGGGACCCCCTTCTTTGAAATGGGCACAAATGAATCTTTTCCATTTGGTTGGCCAAGTAGCTGCTTTCTTCATTTCTGAGCATAAATGAGTGCGTGCCTCCACTGAAGTATTAGTTTGTTGAACTATTTCAGCTAGTGTTACACAGAAATCCAACATCTGGGAACTGACTACAATGACCAATGTATAATAGCCCCCACCCATCCTGACCACCACCACACATACCCACCACCACCACCACGGGAATGAACAACAGAAACGTGGGCAAAGGGAGACAGCAGACAGTGTAAGATATGAAATTGATAATAACGTGTAATTTATCAAGGTTCCACAAGGATGGGAGGAGGGGAAAGGAAGGGAAAAAAAGAGTAACTGATACTAAGGGCTCAAGCAGAGAGAAAATGTTTTGGAAATGATGATGACAACACATGTGCAAATGTGTTTCATATAATTGATGTATGGATTGTTATAAGAACTATAAGAGCATCCAATAAAACAATTTATTAACTAAAAAAAGAGAAATTGCCATGCTTTTGTTGATGTTATATGTTTAAGTCAGCGATTCTTAACTTATGGGTTGTGACCCCTTTTGGGATCAAGCAACCCTTTCACAAGAGTCACCCAATTCATAGCAGTAGCAAAATTACAGTTATGAAGTAGCCACAAAAATAATTTTATGGTTGGAGGGGGTCACCACAACATGTGGAACTGTATTAAAGGGTCATATCATTAGAAAGATTGAGAACCTCTGGTTTAGGTAGATCTGTGTGACTGAACAAAGAAGAAAGATAAAGGGAGAGTGGGAAACATTCTAATTTTCCCATATTTCTTCTCAAGTTCTTTTTCTGAGCCAAATGCACCTTTTCTTCCCCATGAATAATTTGAGTTTGCAAACACGTGTCTATGGCTAGCCAAAGGATTTCTGTCACCTCCCTTGTTGTCAGCTTTGATCTGTTTCTTTTACAACACTGTTTCTAACTCAGAGTCCTCAAAGCAGCATTCCCAATATTCACGTCAGATTTAAAAATTGAATTTCTCAGTTGAAGAAGCCAGATAGCTGTAGTTTTAAAAATTATTATTTCCTTAGCACCACACTTCTATAATTGCCTTTCTTTTTTGTGTGATTGAAGTAAGCCATAATACTTCCTTTGACTCCCTGTATTTCCGGAACAAGAAGATGAATCATGATGACTCTTAATAATCTCCTTATCATGAGCTGTATCTCTTCAGCTAGTTTTTATGTGCTGGGTAGTAGACCCCGAATGGAGACCGGAGCGTTACCTGACCTTCCAATTCCACTCCTCTGCCTGACTGAGCTGGAACTGTCTGCAACAGCTATTTCCCAGCAGGACGACGTTTAGGGTGACGGAGCCCTGGAAGTGCAAGGTATGAAGCACTTGACTGCTAACTCACCCAGGAGTTTTTTGAGAGAACCTGACAGTCTGCTTCCAGAAATGTTGTTGTTGTTGTTGTCGTTTATTGTTGTCATCTGGAGCCACTGGATCACTTTAGATATGGGAGTCCATGTATACGAAATGAAGCACAGCCCAGTGTTGCGCCAGCCTCACAGCTGGTGCAGGGTTTAAGCCCACGGTTGTAGTCACCGTGTCACCCCACCCTGTTGAGGCGCTCCCCGCTTTTCACTGGCACTCTACCGAGGAGTCCTTCTCTAGGGATTTGTCTCTGGTTCCTCCCACTAACCTATGCAAGGTACATGAAGCAAAGGCTCGCCCTCCTGGCTTCTAAGGACTGTCTGGCAGGACTTCCTTCAAAATAGATGTGCTGACTCTTCTGGCAGTCCATGGTAGATATTCGTAGGTGAGTGGGTTTTGAATAGCTCATGAAAAAAAACAGAAAGGTAATGGAGTTTTTCCACAGATGTTTGAAAAACCCTTATCCAGATGTGACAACCCTGTGCGTCTGTTCTATGAGTCAAATCAACTCCATGGTATCAACCCACAGCCCAGCATGGCTATAATCTTCACAGAAGCCACTGTCACATCTTTGTCCCTACAAGCAGTCGATGTGTTCAAAGCACCAGCCTTCTGGTTAGCAGCTTCCCCAGTGTACCACGGCTTCCTTTGGGGAAAAAACTCTCCATTGATGTCCTGTATATTTCAGAATCGGCTCCATGGCACATTCACTGCCATCAACTCAATGCTGAGTCCCAGCGACCCCACAGTAGAACTGCCCTTGCGAGTCCCTGAGACTTGTGCCCTTGTGAGTACCTGAGACTTACAGGGAATCCCAAGCCTCGTCTTTCTCCCAAGGAGAGGTTGGTGGTTTCAAACTGCTGACTTAGCAGTTAACAGTTCGATGTGTCACTGATACCCCACCCAGGCTTCTGAGCCACCACAGCTTCTTTGGGGGGATATACTGGTTCCTATACATTTGTTGGGATCGGAATCTACTCGATGGCAATTTTGGAGCCGACAGCCGCTGATGTTCAATGAGGGATACTTTGAGCATCCAGGGGAGACAGACTGGCTTCAAGGCCATGGAGGCAAAACCTGTAGGAAAAACTCAGAGCCTGGAAGGTGTGTGGGAAGGAGGAATGCCTATTGTTCTTTCAGTTCCTTGTGCTCATCGCCACAGTCTGGCACAACCACCACAAGACCCACCTGAGCCTAGAGCAGCTGCAGTGGGCCACCTGACCCTGCCCGGATTTGCCCACCCTCCCACAAGCCCACCCCTCAGCAGAAAGGCCCATATAGACATGGCTGGTCCTGGGCTAATACACCAGGGCAGATACCTGATATTCAATGAAAAATGAGTGATGCTAATCACGTTTCTCAGGTTAATGAGCGCTACATTTTTTTTTAAATGGGGATGCTACAGAAAGATCACTCTTACCCTAAAAGCAACGGCCCTCAAATTCTGGAATTCCTGTCTGCACACCAACCAGGCAGGCAGATGAATAGGCACTCCCACCTCTTACCTTCCAGGAGCAAAAGGACTGGCCAAGAGTTCTTCAAATAATATGGCGCTGTAGGATAGCAATACGGGCAATGGAGAGGCAATAAAAATCATCTTGACTCTGCAGTGCAAATGATTAAGGTGATGGTTTTTGATTCCACTCAGAGATGGCTCAGAAGAAAAACCTCGTGACCTACTTCCAAAGCGCCAGCTGTTGACAAACCCATGTTGACATTCATGGGTTCTCCAAGAGTTGGACACAACTCAACTGACAATTCATGGAATGGGGAAGCACTTGCTTTAATTTCTGGTGTAGTCATTCATGCTATGATCTTCAATTCTCAGAGCCTTGGGTTTCTTCATCAGTACAAAGGGATTCTTTGGACCATTCTCTTGAGGGTGAAATAAATCAGTTTATTCTTGCCAGATAACCCAGTGCCGGATGCTGGAGTTCATTCCCCCTTGTTCCCCCTCCCCTTGTCTTCCTAGAGCAGGTGGGTGCCTGTCTAGGGCCCTGGAGGCAGCAGCCTCTTCCTTTTCAGTTACCCCCACACCGCTCCACCCCACACCCCACTGAGCACAGAAGGGCTTTTCTTTTCCCACCCACCTCTCAGGCCCCACCCATTGGGCTCTCTCTGAAAGAGGCTGGTGCTCAGGAACAAACAGACATGCCAGGGACTTCCCTGGTTCCAGTTCCTCCTACAGCTATTAGCTGGTTCTGAGCCCGGAGGTGATAGGATGGAAAAACAAAGCAGTGAAATGTCTCTCTGCCAATTCAGGGCTTGGAGTCACCTTCCTGGGTCCCCATAACCATTGTCTAGAAGTGAGACCAGATGAAAAAAACACTCCTCAGAGGTTCCCCCTGCATCTCCTCTTCCTCCTCCTCCAATCCCAACCACCACTAGCCAGCACAGCTGGGCTTCAGAAGGAAGGGGCCTAGGGTTTCTCCTCCCTCCCTCAGGGCTCTAGGCTTGTCCTGCCACCCACTGTAGAATGACAGTTTGTTTTACGCCTGTCTGTTTTCCTTTCAGGGTTGTAAGTTCCTGGGGAGCCTGATACACTTACTCAATAGCAGAGGATCGTGATGCGTCAGAATTGACTCAATGGCAAGTGAGTGTGGTTTTTGTGCTTGTCCTCAAGAATGGAAGGAGTGAGTTCCTGGGAGGCCCACAGATTCAACCCACCCAGAAGCACCCGGAAGTAAAACCTGGGGATCTTCATGCCAAACCTCACTGCCCAGACAAGCCCATGGAGCTGCACATCTGGGAGGGTCGTGATAGAAGAGAATTATGGGACGGTTGTGATGGAAGAGAATTAGAGCATCAATAACCTCAGCCAGGCAGAGGAAAGCATTGGCACGAGGTTGGCGTGCTAGGGAATGCAACACTGGTGACATCACCTCAACCTGACTTTCAACCCTTTGGAACTGCTGTCCCAGGAACCACAGGTGGGGAGGGACATCAAGTGGTCTTTTGTGTCCTCAAGGATGTCACATCCCTTTGTGAATTGAGCATAACCAAACACCTTGAGAGAATGAGTCACTGGGCCTGCAGTTTCAGAACTCCAGGCTCGGGGACAGCTTGCATCATTGGTCTCAAATAATCCACAGAGACAATGTTCTACAACTTACTCTGGTGAATAGTCGATGGGATCTTGAAAACCCACGCCCTCTAAGGTGCAACTACTCATGTCTCCCTGTCGGAAAGAAGATTGATGGAAATTTAAGATACGTGGAAAGTAATGGTGCAGTCAACCAGCAGGCCCTGGAACATCAGTCTTCACCAGAAAAACCAGAAAAAATAGAAGATGTCCAGCCACCACTCCAGCTGCTCTTAAAGGGATCCCACCAGCATAGTCTGGAGAAAGTGGGAGAAATAAGTGGAACAAAACTCAAAACCATAAGAGAGTTCAGGCTTCTTGATCTGGTGGAACCTCCCTATGGCTCTTCATCTCTCTCCCATGGCTCAAGTTTCCACCTACCCAAACCAAACCAAACTCACTGCCATCCAGCTGATTCTGACACATAGCCCCTGTGGGTTTCTGAGACTGTAATGCTTTGCATGAGTAGAGAAGCCCTTCTTTCTCTCTCAGAGAGGTGGGTGGTTTTGAACTGCTGACCCTGAGACTAATACACCAATATGCAACCGCTAGACCACCAGCGTTCCCCAGCCTAATAGTAGATGGGTCTGCATGGAGAACAGTAAGACAAGTGGGATGTGCACACCCTACAAGAATCAACCATTTTTGATTAAAGGGGCAACACTTGCCCAAGGACGAAGTTCAGAAAGGTCAAGAGAGGAGGAAGGGGGAGGTGGACAGGAAGCACAGGAAGTAGGTGGGCCAGGAGAGGGGGGAGCCATGGATGAGAGGAAGCAACATATGTATGAATCGTGGCATGTGCACCTGAGGGTCTGATGATGTGCTGTGTGTGTAGCCCATTCACAAGACAAAGGTTCAAAGTCGCCATGGAGTTGAACCCCATCCCTAACGGCCCCATGAGTGTCAAAGTACAGTGGCACATTGGGGCATTTCAGTGGCTGCTCTTCTCAGAAACCCATGGCCAGGTCTCTCTGGGGAAGCATCTAGAGGTGGGCTCTGACCTCCAGCTAACTCTGCCTCCCTCCTCCCCCCAGGGCTCCTTCCTTTCAGAGAAGTCAGGGCCAATGGTTTTCTCATCATTTGAGGCCACTGGGAAGGACAACAGAGGTGGAGCAACTGGCAATGAGAAGGGGGTTGGGGGGGGAGTGAGAACCTTAAACAATGATCTGCCTGGGTCGTTTACAGGAATAAGTCTTTGCACGGGGAGGAGAGAAACATTTAAAAACCTGGAAAGAACATCCATCATTGCATTTGCAAGAAATGCACTAGAAGACATCCATCAGTGAAAAGAGCAGCTCCAGCTGCCCAGAAAAGCCTGAGTAAGTTTTCAAAGGGAAAAAAGAGAAAGGAGTGCCTTTGCCTCTCCCCTGATGCAGAGTTCAGCGCCAACTGGCTCTTTGCGCCGTGACTGCGTTCCAGAGGCCTCCTTCCTCCAGGCCAGCCAGCAGCCCTGCGGGGAGCAAGTCCTCAATGTGTCCATCGTTCTTGCTCTCAAACCTAGGCAGGGCTTTTCCTCCTCGAGGTGCATGCGTATTCCTTGTTTCTTTCTTCTATTTCTTATTCCCGACAGAGACGAGGGACCAGCGCCTGCCCGTGGCCATGGCCACCTTCCATCTGGTAGATGCCGAGGGCCTTTGATGTGTCCTTATTCCAGGCTACTTTTTCCCTAGGTCGTGGTTCTTATTAAATCTATAAAACAGTCGTTTGCAGATGGTCTGGCAATTTTTCCTCATCATAAAACAGCGTCTGTTACTAACGAGGCTAGCTTCATCCATTTGATATTTGCACTGGGCATATATATTTTAGCTCTGAGTCATCGGGAAGTAAGAGAGCAGACAAAAGGCCCATTCCCCGAGGCCACAGAGGAGGGGGATTTTAAACACAGACTTCCCTGAGTTGGTACAGCCCAGTGCAGGCACTAATAATTCCTGTTTGTAGACAACGGGAAGTCTCTTTATCTGAGTGCACTGTACAAGCCTACCATGTCAAAGTTGGAATTATGTTAGAATGACTCCCCTTCACCATGTGATTTCAAGGAGAGGAAATGAAGCTCGGATGTTAAACAACTTGTCTTAAAGTCCCTAACAAGGCATGCCAAAAGCAAAGCAGTTGAGGTTTTTTTGTTGTTGTTGTTTGTTTTTTCACACTGATACATTTCTTCAAATATAACATAATGGCTGTGTGCTCAGGTATCATTGTGGTTCTCTGCTGACATCAGCACATTGTAACTTAATTGTCACAGCCTCTTCACAACTGCATTCTGGACAGAAAGAAAAAAGATCCACGGAAATGGCGGCCAGGACAGAACTATTGCAGACACTTGTGGGGCGTACTTGCTGGAAAATGAAGCTTGACATTATTTATAATTCCATCACATTCACAGAGACCGAGAATCAGAGGCCAAAGGGTACAGTATCATCACAAGAAATCTTTTCACACTTCCCAATTAATTTTTAGTCAATCACTGGGAAAACAAAACCCAAAACAAACTTATTCTTGTCAAGCAGAATTTTTAAGTCCAATCAAAGAATCTGGTATATCTTTCTGGGCCTATTCATTTGCAGATGGGGAGACTGGAACCAGCATCTTCACATCATTCTTTCTCAGGCGATGCCATATCTTCATTTACTATCCAATTTATTTAAGATAATTGGAGGGACTCACAGCAGGGTTATGTCAATAAGAAAGTTCCGTACGGAGGAGATTACATCCTCGTGCATCTTCCGTTTCATTTCCTCAGGGTCTATCGTGGCTGGGCTTTAGCCACTCCTAACTCGGGATCTGGGTGCTTCTCACATTGCCGCCTCACATCCAGATCCAGGTTTCTTGACTTTTAAGTAAGTTATTTCTGGCGGAATATCTCTCTCCATATGTACACACATCTATGTATGTAAAAAATAAAATTGTTACACCTAGTTGTTAGTGGCCATTCAACTCCAGTTTGTGGTGATTGAACGCACAACAGAACAAAATGTTGCCTCATCCTATGCCATCTTGATTGACTGCTAGTTTGTCTAAAGCTACTGCTGCCGTTGTGCCTGGGTCAACCCAGTACCACAAGAGTTTCCATCGTTCTTTTGACCCTCTTCTCTACCAAGCCATGATTCATCTTTCCTGATGGCATGTTCAAAATAAGTGAATGTAAGTCTCTTTTTTCCCTTTTTTGTCATTGTTCATTGAAGTTGTACAGACCCCATCCGTTTTCCACTCATTAATCCCTGCACATTTTGTATCATCACATCTGTCACTTATCCCACTGCTTCCTGTGTTTCCTATTTCTTTTTCCCCTTCTTTTCTAACCCTCTGAGCTTTGTCCTTGGATACATGCTACTTTTTTTTTAAAACACATATGGTTACCTTTTTAAAAATCACAAATGGTTGCTATTCTAAAACACCCTTCCTTATGTTAGCGTGCCCTTTATGGGACCCTCTGTTGTTTGGCTGAAAACTGAGCAAGAGGGGTGAGTTCTGTTCCAGAATTGAAAAGTGGGGCATGCGGCTGGATTGTTTAGTGAAATAAAATTGGTAACACTCATAGATGGATAAGAAAGAACTTTATAACAAGAAGCAGTCTTATATTAAGACAGTATCACAGGCCAGTCCAACTCAAGTCCCTAAGTCTGATGTTTGCCAGGGTCCTCTTCAAACGCAGGTAGTAGCAGGTCAGTGATGCAGAAAGGTGAAGGGGGAGGTCAGAGAAGTATAGTCTGGCGGCGCAGAGACGTGTGAATCCAAGGTGTGTGGAAATATGGCAGGGCACTGACAGCTCGCACGGTCTGGTGGCCCACCTAGGGATTCTCCTGGAAGCAGGCAGTGTTGCAGTGAGCAGGAAAGCAAAGAGGTAGGGAGAGAAAGAAGTTCCACTTGCTCCCTTATAAGAAGTCCACACTCCCAAGGAGGCATACACAGGCTGTGATCTGAGTGACAGATCTGAGTCCACTTCTACCCTATCATACAAATTCAAGTTAGGCATAAAATGGTTCAACTACTCCAAGTGGCTGGGGTCATAGTCTCAGGGGTTCTTCCCATCTCTGTTCAATCAGTTAGCCTTTTTCATAATTTGGGGTTTGTTCCATGTTGTTCTCCTACTCGATCCAGAACCTTCTAACTTGATTCCTTTTAGAGAATTGATGGTGGTAGTTAACACTATGGAGTTCTAATGTCATGAGTGATTTGCATCACCAACCTTTTGTCTAACAGCCAAATGTTTCATGGTTTGCCATCACCTAAACTGGTTTGCATCATCCATGTGGATGATAGGATATGGTTATTGCAACTATTTATTCATTCATTTATTTAACAGTGTACTTTCATTAAAGACTATAATCATAGCCATGTCTAGGTCTAAGGTACTACAAGAATGCATAAGACAAGGCTCCAGTGCTTAAACAACTCATTGTCAAAGAGTAGAATCAGATCTCCATCAAACAAGTTAGACTACGATAAGTGACAAAGAAAGGTGTAAATATTGCTCTTCAGGAACACAGATTTGGAAGCAGTTTATGTTGGTAAAAAAAGGTACTAAGATAGGATACCTAGTTTAATTGTTGTCTTAATCAATACTACTTCAGTTGGACAGGACTACAGTTGGGAGATACAACTGGAAAGGAAGTCAATGTGACAACTCATCAAAGTTTTTTGGGGTTTTTTTGGCATCACTGCCCAGGTGGGAGTAGGAAGCTCAGCCTTGTTCCTGGAGAGCTGCTGCTGGATTTGAACCACCAACCCTGTGGGCCGCAATCCTGCACACAACCACTACGCCACTGGGGCTCAGCCCCAATCATCAAGGTTATTTTAAGGTATCATTCTAGTAAGACCATGACACCATGAAATCCTAAAGTTCCTAATGTCAAGAGGATGACCAGATCTTAGAACCAAATAAATCATCCTACTGCCAATAGAGAGGACAAATTGAGCTAGATCACAGAACAGGGATGAGGCCAGAGAAACAGGATCAGGAGGAAGACTTCTAGGTCAGCTGCTTTTACAGTTGTTGTCCCTAGACCCCTTTGTACTCTTAAATTGATTGATGACACCAAACAGCTTTCAATGCTGTGGGGTGACGATCTAACCAAGAGCATTTTAAAAAACAAGAACGTAGAAGTACAATTTCTATTGCGCATCAGAGAAAGGGCTTCCTTATGTAAGTGCAACTTCTGAAAACCTTCACTTTTACTTGTTAAAAAATGGAGAGTCAAAAGAGATAGCTGTGTTGTTCTGTGACTGTGACACTAGCTTGGCCCTTTAGATGCCCTAGTGACCTCTGGAAGCCATTTGACAGCAACTGATATGGGAACTAGACGAAAGGAAAAGGTCAAAGGATAAAAGGTCACAGAGAGTCGAAGACATTTCAGAGTGAATCTGCAGAACTTGGGGACAGATGGAGTTAGTGAGGTCAAGTAAGGGTGCTTTGGGAGCAGATAATGGTGAGAACAATATGTTAAAAACCACTCAGATTATTCTCCCAACTCTCACCTACGGTTATGTGTGGTGCTTACAAAACAAAAATTTGCATATGGTCACATAATACTTTACAACTGCCCCTTTGTTGTTTTTACCTGCATATTGAGAGTCTTATGCAAACTCATGACATTCTACCTGGAGATTCTAAGGATCACTTCCTCCTTGGAAACGAAATGCCAAGCACAATAAGGACTCAGTATAGATGCTCAACAAGCAAATGGGCACTGACGACACTAATTGAGGCTGAGGAATAATTTTCCGAGCTCTCCAATGAGCAGCATAAGAGTGCAAACCACCGCTCTTAAACAATGAATCGCCTTTAAAAAAAACTGCTTGGAATTATTTTCATAAAGGAACATCCCTCAACACTGTCAGTCCAACATCAATAGCATGAAACCAACTTTAGAAACAGGCATCGCTTTAAGTGCCTTTAAGTAGGCTGGGTTCATTTAATTAATTTTAATTTAAAAACCAGTTTAACAAGACGTCAGCATCGATCAACATGATCAAGATAAACTTTTTATTTCCTGAACTACTGAAGCCTTTCTGATAATTCAGATAACACCTGAACTCATATGGGAAATATAATTTTATTCCAGCCTTTATGAAATCCTACTTCAGTTCTTCTCTCCCTGTTTTTCAGCCTACTAATCTCTACAGAGGAACCCTATAATAGTGGGCTACTCTTTGAGTTGCTAACCATTCGGTCAGTAGTTCAAGACTACTGGACTGGCCCCTGCACAGGAGAACCATGGGGCTTTCTACATGGGCTTACAGTCTCTGAAACTCTCTCCTTCCTATAAGTCAAAGTCAACTTAATGGCACCGAGTGAGTTTCACCTCAACAAAGAAATCCTGGTGGCACTGTGGGCACAACATTGGACCCCTAGCCACAGGCCAGCAAGGTAACCCCACCCACACCTCTGTAGGAGAAAGATGAGGCCGTCTGCTTCCGGAGAGATTTGTGGTCTTGGAAATCCTCGGGAGCAGTCCTCTTCTGTCCTCTATCAGGTCCCAGTGAGCTGGAATCAACTCAATGGCAGCGAGTTTGGGTTTTTTAACCTCAACAAAGGTGTCTGGGTTGCTGTTTGATTTCAGTTCGCTATTTCGTTTCATTATTTTTCTATCTGTAGCTGTCATGTTCCAACAAGCCTACACATACTCCTAGAGTCACACATTAAGTCTGAGGACATAGTAGAGTAATTAACACATCTTCAGAATTCAGATCTGTAGTTGGAAACTATGGCCTTGGCGATATAAACTCTGTCAGAGATTGTATGCTAGAATCTTACAAGATCAATAACCTATTCTTATTAAATACATTTTTCTACAGCATAAATGGTGGTTACACATAGGAATCACAGTACCAGGGACTGCCAAAGAATAAATAAATCTCTAATAGAACAAATGCTGCCAGAATGCTCTATAGAAGCAAGGATGATGAGACTTCATCGCACATAATTGAACATGTTATCAGGAAAGACCAGCCCCTAGAGAAAGACATCTTGCTTGGTCGAGGGGAGAGGCATTGAAGAAAAAAAAGGTCCTGAACAAGATGGATTGAGACAATGGGCTGCAACAATAGGCTCAACGGTAAGAACAATTGTGAGGATCGAGCAGGACTGAAAAATGTTTCATTCACAGGATTGATGTGAGTTAGAACCGGGTCCCAAGTACCAAACAACAACATATTTAGGAATCTCAGCAGATAGAATGCATAGAAATCAAGTTGATTGCAGCTGTGAACAGAGACAATGGAGGAGCTCAATAACTTTAGGACTTATGGAGGTTCAGCCACATTCACTGACACTACCAAAGAGGGTGATTCCAAAGTGAGCTTAGGGCCCACAGCAGCAAAGGCAGCGTGGTGGGAGAGCCTGGGTTGTAAGAGGAGGAGCCACTACAACCATGGTGCTTCTAAGATTAAAATCGCCAGTCTCAATGTGGTTACTAATCACCACCTTCCCTTCAGCCCCCAGTCAAGCTAAAGACATTGGGTAGAAATGATTGTTTCTAATTGACATGGTGGCAAGGAATTTGGAAGGCAGCCACCTGGCCAACCAAGAGAAAACCTGATATGTGTGCCTATTCCAAAGAAAAGTGATCCAATTGAAGGCAGAAAATATTAAATAATATGATTAATATCACAAAGAAGTGAAATTTTGCCAGATGATTTTTAATATGATTTTAACAGTATAGCAACCTAAAACTGACAGGAATTCAAGTCTGATTCAGAAGACAACTTTTCATGAAGGATATTACTGATGATGTCATAGGGATTTTAGCTGAGAGAACTAGAAAGATGTTTGTTCATGTCTTATTGACCGTGCAAAGGAATTTATCTGTGTGGGTCAGAACAAACTATGGATGACATTGCAAAGAATGGGAATTCCAGAGCACTTAATGATGCATGGACTGAGTGGCAGTGGGTCAAATGGAGCAAAAGGACCCTGAGGGGTTTAAAATTAGGAAAGGTGTGTGTCAGGGTTCATCCTTCCATCATATACTTATACAATCAGTATGCTGAGCAAATAATCCATGAGGTTATTGGAAGATGATATATTAAGAAGAAATCAGTATCAGGACTGAAGGAAGATTCATTAAGAACCAAGGCTATGCAACGGACCCAACCTTGCTTACTGAAAATGAGGAATATTTGAAGGACTTCCTGATGAAAACCAAAGACCACGTGCTTCGGTCCACACATTTCTGTCAGTTTATTGTACGGTGTTGGCTTTGTGTGTTGTTGTGATGTTGGAAGCCATGTCACTGATAGTTCAAATACCAGCGGTGTCACCCAAAGTGAACAGGTTCAGTAGAGTTTCCAGACTAGAAACAGACATTACAGAAGGAATAGACTGTCCAGTGCTGAGAACTTAGCCACTGAAAACCCTGTGAATAGCAGCAGAATGGTGTCAGATAGTCCCCAAAGGTGAGCCCCTCAAAAGATGACAGAGGAAGAACTGCCTTCTCGAAGCAGAGTGGACCACAATGTTGTAAATGGAGGAAAGTGTTCAGAATTAAAGCCGTCGGGGCCTTTGTTCGCTGATGAGGCATGACTTGAAATGAGAAGAAGCAGTTGCAAACATCTATGAATAATTTGAACTTGGAATGTGTAAAATATAAATCTAGGAACATTGCAAATCAGCAAAAATAAAGTGAGACACAAAAAGATCGATATCCAAGGCATTAGTGAACTGAAACAGACTGGTCTTGACCATTTTGAATCAGACAATCATATGGTTTACTATGCCAGGAATGACAAGTTCAAGAGGAATGGAGACTCATTCATCATCAATAAAGACATTTAAGATCGATCTTGAAGCTCAATGTTGCCTGTGGTTGGATAACATCCATCCACATACAAAGAAATCCAGTTGATACAAAGACTATTTAAGCTTATGCACCACTCACTAAACTAAAGAAGAAATGAAAGAATTTTATCAACGTCTGCAGTCAGAAGTTGATCAAACATGCAATCAAGTTAGGAGCTCAAAACTCATAACCACATTGGCACAGGACTTTCTGCAAATCCTTATTCCACATCTTATCTCTTTTCTTCTCAGGAAAAGTGAAAAAAAAAAACTTCTCTATATCATGTTGCACTGCTCCAAAACACATCCTGGTATCTTTATGGTAGTCAGGTGCTGTTCAGCCATTTCCAACTTCCTGCAGCCCCATGTCCGACAGAACAAGATGCACCCCGGTCCTCCTCCCTCTTGTTATTCTGCTTGTGCTTTAGCCACTGTTACAGTCCATCTCAGAGAGGGTCATCTTTTTTCTCCAACCTTCTACTTTACGAAGCATGATCACTTAAGAATTATTAAAAATTTTAATTTCCTATCTTAGATAAGTGGTGAGCCTCTGACCTTGGTGGGGGTGGGGTGGATGAGAGTCCAATCTATGAGGGACTAAGTATGCCTCTCCAAGTGCTGTCTATGATGGCGCAGTGCTTACCCTCTGTCGAAGCCACGGCACCTTGCTGTGTGTGGGAATGTGACGAGGTCTGCTCTCGCCTCTGACTCTTGGCTAAAACTGCTGCAGGACTTTCTACCCATCCCTTCACTTCCTCCTTCAAGAACAAATTGAAAATAAATACATATGTAAAATTCAAGAACTCTAGCTGGCACAACAGGAGCCCTGGTGTCATAGTGGTTACGTGTTGGACTGCTAACTGCCAAGTCAGTTGTTCGAAACCATCAGCTCCTCCTTGGGAGAAAGATGAGGCTGTAAAGAGTTACTGTCTCAGAAACCCACTGGGGCAGTTGTACCCTGTTCTGTAATATCGCGGTGAGTCGGCATTCAACTCAAGGGCAGTGAGTTTGAGTTGAGAGTGAGTTATTTGAGCTGGCACAAATGGTGTGTGCTCGGCTGCTGATCTGGGCTACTCTGAGTCTGAGTGCCGCAGGGCAATGCGTTTGCAGTTTGGGCTAATCGGAAGGCTGGCATTTTGAATCTACCTAGTGACACCAGGGAAGAAATGCATAAAGATCTGCTTTCCTCACAGGGGTTGCCCATGAGGCAGACCCACCTCAACAGCAACACACAAGAGCAACAAGGCCAAGTTCACACAGCTGTTCCTTTGGTATTCTTAGACCAAAATCAGAGCATTACAGCATGAGAGCACTCGTCAGAAATCTTTGACTGTTTAGTGAGGTTAGGTGACTGAGACCACATAGCGGTTGTCTCAGACTACATAGCTGCCCTGGAACCTAGGTCTCGTTAACGTGTAGTTCTGTCCCCCTCCCCCCATACACTCACAGTGTTTACTCCCCTTACCTCCTGTCAGTTATCTGTATCTGTTCAGGCAAGATAGAGCTCAATTCCCATCAACTATCAAGCCCTAGCAACGGAGTCCATTGGGTCCCATGTGAACTACAGGATCTCAGATTAAACAGCTCCTCAGTCAAATGCAGGCTATGCCTCATTCTAACCGTGGGACCGTGGAGGCATTATATAATCCTTTGACACTCATTGCATCGTATGCATGTGAAAGTTGGACATTGAATAAGGAAGACCATAGAAGTATAAATGCATTTAAATTGTGGTACAGGACAAGAATATTGAAAGCACACGGATTGCTAAAAGGACAAACGGATTCATACGATAAGAAGTGAGGTCAGTGTGCCCCTTAGAGGCACGGGCGGCAAGACTTCCTCCTGCATTATTTTGGATCTATTGTCAGGAGAGGCCAGTCCCTGGAGAAGGACGTCACGCTTGGTAAAGTGGAGGGGCGGTGAGAAAGAGGCAGGTCTCCAATGAGCTGGGTCGACACAATGACGGCAACGAGGGCCTCAGGCACAGGAACAACTGTGAGGATGGTTAAGGACGAGGCAGTGTCCCTTCTGCTGTGCCCTAGGATCACACTATTGGTTGGAGCTGACTCACTGGCAGCTGACAATGACAACGAAGCCTCGATTTCCCCACAGTAAAATGAGACTAAACATGAGGAGGCCTCAGTGGACTGTCAGGAGATTGGACAGATATCAAAATCTACACCCGCCACCATCAGCTGTACAAACCCCAACTTACACTAGACGGCTCTGAGGGAATAGGGCCTGCCTGTATGGGCCTCTGTATATCCCAGAAGGTTTCATACCTCTGTGGCTGATGCTAAGATCTCATGACGTATACCACCAGCTTGTTTTCGCGAAGGGAAATGTTTACGCTGACTCTGCATAAAGTCATAAGGTAAAGCAACAGATAGCTTTCCAAAGCAACAGGCCAAAAATTGAAGAAGGACTTCAGCTCTCTGCCAAGCTGACATCAAAATAGTTCAGAACTCCATAACTTGACCGAGTTCTTCAACCTCACAAACCCTAACCCTCAGGGCCATGTTTCCTTCTTGCACACATACCATACCCTGTCACCCTTGATTCTGGTGCCTTGATTCTGGTGCACGGATTCTGGTGCATGGATTCTGGTGCATGGAAGTCACCTTTTTATCACAGACCAGTAGAGCTAAGTTGCAAAGGCCGCTCACAACCCCTGGGCATTCTCAGGAATGGCAACTACCTACTCTGGAAAGGGCATTCCTCTTCGTGTTGAAGAAGACTGTTGTTGTTGTTGTTGTTGTTGTTGACATGGTTGCTATTTCCACTTCCCTTATTTTAGCACTCACCTCCCCACAAAGCTACCAAAGGCAGAGCATTTCTTGATGACGTGGCTCCAGAAACTGTGGGGAATCCTCCAGAGAAGATGGCAGCTGAGAGCCACGTGCTGTCACCCATGCCCCAGCTGGAGGACAGGGTACTACCTGCTTTGGCCAAGAGCTACCAAAGGTAGACAATTTGAACTCCAGTTTACTATTATCACGAATAAACTCAGAAGTCTCAAACGTTTGGTGAGAAGACATTATTTGGCGCCTCCTGTCCTTCCTATTCATGAGAACAGCTCTGTGCAGATACTCCTCTGATTCCCCAACCAAACGTCGAGTGGATTCTGACTCAAGGAACTCTGATGCTGGAGTAGGTGATCCATTGAGCCACTACCTAGGTTGGTTGTTTGAACCCACCAATCACTCCTTGGGAGAAAGATGAGGCTCTCTGCCTCGGTAAACATTGATAGTCCTCAAAACCCAAGGTGCTGCTCAGTCCTACAGAGTCACCAGGAGGGTCTCTGATTAAACCGTCACTTAAGAATGTGGAGCCCTGGTTGCATTGTGGTTAAATGCTGAGCTACGATCGCAGAGGTCAGCAGTTAGAAACCACCAGTCTCTCCTCGGGAGAAAGATAAGACTTCCTACCCCCATCCCAAGTTACAGGCTCTGGAAGCACCGTGGCAGCTCTGTCCTGTCCCCGAGGATTGCTGGAAGTCAGAATGGACTCAAGGCCACTGAGGTTGTGGAGTTGGTTTGGTTGTTTTGTTGATACTGATGTAAACTGAAAGCACAGCCCCAATTTCAACCTCCAACAGCTCACGTCTTTGAGATGGCTCTTCATTACTCCCTTGGACTTTCTCGGGACCCCCAGCAGGCACTGTCTGCCCTCCCCCCCCCACCCAGTCTCTTGGCCAAAGCAGGTAGTACCCTGTCCTCCAGCCGGGGCATGGGTGACAGCACGTGGCTCTCAGCTGCCATCTTCTCTGGAGGATTCCCCACAGTTTCTGGAGCCACGTCATCAAGAAATGTCCAGGGGTCCTATGTGCTTCTCTTCCCCACCGGGTATTCTCACAGCTGCCTCACCTTGGTTGCCTTTCTCCCACATAGCTCCCCTGGGCCTCGGCGAAAGCCACATCTTGGAAAGCTGCTTGTCATTTCCTCACTCCCTGACTGTTTTCTCCTGTCAGCCTGGTCTCAAGAAACCGCTTGCACTAGATGAATAAGTTGCTGCCCACAGTATCCTTGGCGAGTTTAGTCAGGAGCACTTTGATATACTGCATCCCCCAAATGAAAAAAAAAAAAAACCAACTTATTGCATCTAGTCAATTCTGACACAGGGCAGAAAGAGACTGCTCCTTTGGTTTTCAAGGCCACATAACTTTATGGAAGCAGAGAGCCCCGTCTTTCTCCCACAGAGCGGCTGGTGGGGTTCAAGCCGATGACCGTGTGGTTACTGACCCAATTAGTGTACCACTACATCACTACTCCTCCTCGGCACAATGCAGCCCCAAACTCCAGACTTGCTGCTCTCTGGCCGATTCTGACTCCTCGTGACCCTGTAGGACACACTAAAACTCCTCCTGTGGGTTTTCGAGACAGTCACTCTTTTTGAGACTAGAAAGTTTCATCTTTCTTCTGAGGAACAACAGGTGGTTTTGAACCGCTGGCCTTGCAGTCCACAGTCCAACTCATGACCCACTAGGCTACCAGGGCTCCGAGTCTTCAACTAGCCCTTCCCAATCCCAACGTGACCCATCTCTATGATCTGTCCTACTGTCCAGAAGGAAAAGCGAACCTTGTCTGAGCACTCCCCCCGCCAAAATGTGTTGTATCTTTGAATGTACCCAGAAAGCAGGATTGACTATTGCATTAAATAATGATGATGACAATGGACCAAGTGCATTGATAGTGTCATGGGGGCTTTAAAAAATCTTATTGATTAATAAAAACTAAATTTTTTTTACTAAACTAAATATTAATGAAGAAATGCTGACATACTTAAGTCAGCATTTTAGATGGAATGTATTTAAAGAGACATCATTGTTTTTTATTCCTAGGTTAAGTTGAAGGTTTTCTGTTTGGATTTTTGTTTTTTCAGGAAAATTTACTTTTTAATGGCATGTTCTTGATCTAGGATAATTACATGTAACTAAAATTTTAAGAGAGAAAAATAAATATCTTACCAACTGTAGTTTCAGAGTCATAATAGTAAACATCAAAAGAAAATTATTTTATCACTTCCTACTAAAAATGCAAGCCAATGATAGCAATTTTGTTTAATCACCTCACTGACATATAAAGATGCTAATCTTGTTTTAAGCACTCTGTGAGACTAGCTATAAAATAAATCACATTTTAAAATAAGTATTCATGAGACTTCTGGAAATAAGCGCACCCACCTACGGTGAGCAGATTGTTGACAACAGTAAAGAAAGATGAGCTACTATGATATTCCTGGAAAAACTGGATTTCCACATGCAGAAAAGTGGAAAAGGATTCATAACTCATGCCACACAAAAACACATATTAAAAATAGATTAAGGAGCTCAATGTGAAAACAAAAAGCACAGAATTCTTAGAAGAAAATGCAGGCTCAACACTCTCAGCTCTAGATTTTAACAGAGGTAGATCTAATATACTAACAAAAGCACACACAGCAAAAGAGAAATCAAACAAATGAGATCTCATAAAAATTAAAAACTTTTGTTCCTCAAAAGACTTTACCCCCAAAAATGAAACACAAGTTATCAACTGGGAAAATATCTTGGGAAATCATACATCCAAGAACAATCCAATAACCATACTATATGCAACACTTTGAAACCATTTTTAAAAAGAAAGATAAATAACTCAGTCCTGAAATGAAAGAACATCAATAGGCATTTCACAAGAGAGGAAGAATAAATAAATAAGTGCTCACGACTCTGAACAGTGAGCCGACTTTTAGACTTCTGTCAAGGAGACCACACATTCTTTAAACAATTCAGAGAGCTTCTTTCAGAATCGCCTGCCTACCTCAAGCTCTAAACCCATTGCCATCAAGTCAACCCTGATGCTCAGCAACTCAATAGGAGCCCTGGTGCTGCGGTGGGTTATGTTTTGGGCTGTTAACCACAAGGTCAGTAGTTCTAAACCACCAGCCACTCCAGAGAGAAAGATGAAGATCTCTACTATAAAAATGGTAAATTCTGGGCCTGAGCCCCGGTGGCATAGTGGTTGTGTGCGGGACTGCGGCCCACTGGGATGGAGGTTCAATTCCAGCAGTGGGGCTGGGCCTCCTACTCCCACCACCGGAGAGCGGTGATGCTCAAAAAAAAAAAAGGGGGGGGGGGAAACCACAAGGGCAATTCTGCTTTGTCCTGTAGGGTAGAGATGAGTATGAATTACATTCGTAGGCTGTAGTTTATTTAAACTTTTTTCAGTCCTAAAAGAATTTGTCTTTGAGCTTACCTTTGACCTGCAAAAACATACCAAACCTGTTTTCAAGCAAGTGTGAGGAAAACCGAATAGGATCCAATGCGTAAGACAATTGCAGATGGATGGGAGCTTGCAAGAACACTTGAACAAAGGAGAATTAAAACAAAGTTGGTTGCAGAAACCTGCCTTTCTTTATCCTGGCCCTGTTGTCTATCTCTGAAGCCCCTTTGTCTTTTTGGTGCCACTGTTGGCTGGATACTAAAATCCATTGCCTTTGTCTTATAACCCTGAAACTGAAACCTCCAGACAAACAATCATATAAATGTCTGAAGTGAACTATTTTCGGAAGAGATTTGATTTCTTGCTGCCTGTGTACTTATTAATTATAATATCATGAATCCATGCAGGGCAACAATACATGGTAAGGGCAGGAACCCTGAATCTAATCTACTTGCGGTCAAATCCCTGCTCCTACACTTAGTATTGTAGTTGTTTGCCGTCATGTTGGATCTGACTCATAAATGACCCTCTGTACGACAGAAAGAAATGCCATCCCATCCTCTGACATTCTCACAACTGTTTTTATATTTGAGCCCATTGTTGCTGTCCTGTGTCAGTCCATCTCGTTGAGGGTCCTCCTCTTTTTCTCTCTCCCTCTACTTTACCTGAGTGATGTCCTCCCAGGAACTGGTCTCTCCTGATAACATGTCCAAACTTCATGGGGCAAAAATCTCACCATTCTTGTCTCTAAGGTGTACGCTCGTTGTACTTTAACGACAGTCCATGGTGCTTTCAATATTCTTTAGCAGTATCATGATTCTAATGGGCAGATCCTTCTTCCATCTTCCCGATTCAAGGCCCAACTTGCACATGCCTCCCAGGCCATGGACATTACAGTGATCTGGGTCAGGCACACGTTGGTACTCAAAGTAACACTTTGCTCGTCAATATTCTGCAGTGGGCTCAGGCCACGGATTTACCTAACGCAGTGCCTCTTTTGCTCTCTCAACTGCTGCTTCCGTGAACATTGATTGTGAAGCCAAACAAGACAAAATCCTTATTACTTCAATCTTTTTGCCATTTGCCATTATGTTGCCTAGTGGTTCAGTTATTAAGTGGACTTCAGTCATCTCTCTGTTAAATAGAGGCTAATATAAGTAACTTAATTTTGTTGTTGTTGTTCAAATTAAAAACTTAGTAAGAAGGAGCTTCAAAATTTTTCTGGGGCAATTCCATTATCTCTCAATTCTACTTTCCCAAGAACTGTCTGAATCCCCCTCACACATAGCAAATGGTTAGAACAGTGTCTGGTACATCGTCAATGCTGGAAAAGTTATGTTACCTAAGTATTTTGCACAGGAGGTGCAACAACACAAAAACAAATGTCTGTGGAGTCCATTCCAACTGGTGGCTAATACATGTGAATCAGGTCAGAGTTGTACTCCGAGCTTTTATCGATTCAAACACTAAGCTGTACCATACAGTCACTAAGAGTTGTTGGGGATTAACCCCTAACAACAGCATACTGCCCTAACCCCAGGTGTACAGCCTAGAGAGAATTCCCCAGTTGGGCCGTGACCCACAGAGCTTCTGACTGTCAAGGACATACATCACGGTTCAGGGTCACTTTGGCGTATCAAAGTTGCAGTCAACAAGGTAACTATAGGAACCACCAAAGAGAAGGTATGACAGCTATACAGGAAGTACTAGTACTTGTGTATTTTTTTTTCATGCATTTAAACAATTGCTCTGGATCCAGCGACACCATGGGAAGAGTGTGTACTTTGGAATCAATAATATGATAATAAAAGTTACAAAGAGGACAATCCAGCCGTCTAACCTCAGTGGATACTTCAGCGGAGCTGATTTCTCCCAGACACAGTTACAGTGGCAACAACTGAACTTAGAACAGATCATAGCAAGAACTGGGAAAGCTCCAGAGAAACACGGTGCTGTGTTTGTGGTGAAGAAAATGTAAAAGAATGTGGAGAATTCTGAGGGAGCATAAAGGTTTCCTCATCCAGGTGTTGAAAAGATATCCAAAGAGATTCTGCAATTCACAAATCTTTTTTCATCTGTGGAAAGGTGATGTCATTCCAGTATAAAAACAAAACAACCACACAAGAGGGACGCTCTCTCACATCTCTCTGTTCATTTTGATCTCTGAGTTGTTGGACTATCGTGGATTGTACGTTGCTGTGATGCTGGAAGCTATGTCACTGGTATTTCAGATGCCATCAGGATCACCCAGACAGGTTTCAGTGGAGCTTCCAGACTATGAGCAGACGATGAAGAAGGACCCAGGCCCGTCTCCCTGTTTTGGAGGAAGTAACTGCTGAAAACCTCATGAACAGCTTCGACACATTTTCAAATACTGCAGCCTGGTATTTTTTAAATGCCAGAGCTCTGGGGTTGATGACATTAGGCCAAAGCATCTCAAAGATGAAAATAGAGTAGATGACATCACGTAAATTATGCTATTTGACTTCTAACTTTATCCTTAAATATAAACCCTGACTGGGCTGCCAAGAGGTTTGGTAAAGGTCAGTGGACTTTATTGCCTACAAGTGGGTGAAACAGGAATTCCCGGGCCTTCCACATTCTTGTGGTCCCATGAAGAGCTCTTCATTTGAATGTCAAGTTCATCTACAATGTTTATTCCAGCATGTTTGGCCCACTGGTCCTCCTTTTAATGAGAATGCAGTTGCCTGCCAGAAATCCCATTTGGATAATCTGCTTTGTCTTTGTTGATTGTATCAAATAAGTCATCCCTAGTAATAATGCTGCAACAGCAGAATCCTTTCCAGGGCATGTCATCTTGCTGACGGCATCGAAAACTGGGTCTTATTAAAATTTTATATATTTTTGACCCATCCTAGCTGCATTGCAATTGAACACCCCTTTGAAGAGGAAAAACATTGGGAGATGTACTGGCTTGTGATTCGCATTTCAAGTTGGTGGCCAAAGAAAAGCTGTCCAGTAGAACTCTTTCCGAGGATTTATTGTGCACTCAGATGTCTTGCTTTGTGTTGGCTCAAACAGTTTTGTGAAGTATTTCTATGAAAAAGCAGGCCACAGAAGCAATTGAGAGAGGAGGAGGGGGAGGTATCACTTCCTTGGCTCTTGTTTTGATTTCTAAATACATATAACTCAGAGAATGTTATTATTATCCCTTAATGATTAATTAATGTAAAGTTCCTACTTCGAATGTGCTTCATTCTGAACTATAAATGTTTACTCCCCATCTGGTGTTTCATTCCGAAAGAGACTTGAGGGCATAGAACGTCCTATGTACTATGAGAAGGTCAGCAGTCAAAGTCCCCCAAATGCTCCAGGGGAGAAAGATGAGGCTTTCTGCTCCCAAACAGATTTATATTCTTGGAAACACACAGGAGAAGTTCCACTCTGTCTTACAGAGTAGATATGAGTTGGAATCAGCTCAATGGAGGTGAGTTTAGTTTGTTTTGCAGCCATTTTTACAGTGATGTCCCATTATTCACACAGAAAGAAATTCTCACCTAAAGAAGGAAATAGTGCAGATTTTGATAGAGTAAATGAAATGTTTGTAAATTAATATTCACAACTTAACTTGGTGGCATACCCTCAGAATATTTATAAAAATATATAGCAAAAAAGTGTTTATTTAGCAAAGGAAGAATAACAAGGGGAAAAAAAGAAAATTAGCATCCAGGGGCTAAGCCAGAATATAGAAGAGGGCTTTAAAAAGTTTATGGGGCGGAGGGCTGAGCCCCGGTGGTGTAGTGGTTGTGTGTGGGACTGCTGCCCACAGGGTTGATGGTTCAAATCCAGCAGCAGTCACCCTCCAGGAGCAAGGCTGGGCTTCCTACTCCCACGAGGGCCGTGGTGTCCCCCCAAAAAAGTTTATGAGAAATGTGGGGGAAAAAAAGATAAAGATTTTTTTCACAGAAAATTGAGCCCCCTCATAGTTGGTCATAATTACAGAATGAATACTCAATTAAAAAAAAACAAAGAATAATGATGAATCTGTTACAGAGAGGGTAAGGTTTTATAGGGAAGATGGCACCACTCCACAATGTCAGGGTTCTCTGCCAGATAATACCTATCGAGTTTGGGGTTCATTCATTCAACATGTCTTTCCTTCCCCCTGGTCTACGAGTAATGTCCTAGTGCTAGACCCTGGCCCAAGCCAGCACAAGGCTCTAAACCTGGTGAAAAGGTAAGGAAGGATTGTGTTTCTAAGTTCACTTTTTTTTTATCAGAAAAATCTCATCAACATGATATAAAAATAGAAAATTTAGGTGCTTGTTTGATGGTCACAGATTGTACCCATTTGAGTATGTGTTGTTCTGGCCAACTAAAAACAGAAGAACAATTTTCTGGAAGGTTATCCAGTCCTCACAGAGTTGACTGAAAAGCCAATAGACTGGATATGAAACATAGAACAGAACCAAATAATTACACAATGAAGCACAGTCAATGTGCCAAGATCAGACTTCAGGTATTATCATGCTTGGTTGTGTAAGTGACCCTTCACAGTGATAGTTCCTATCTGCTGAGAGCTGACTACCTACACAGAGCTGGTCTGAGCAAGTGTCTTTATGTCATTTAATGTCTAGAATAGACCTATGGGGGAAAAATGATGCCACCTTGATAAGTGATCCTGAGGCTCACAGAGATGGAGCATTGGTCACAGAGTTAGTAAGTAGAAAAGTTGGGATTCAAACCAAAACAGCCCGACTCCACTATATCATACAATTCTCAAAGCCTGGATCAAAACAAACCCATTGCTATCAAGTCCGTTCTGATATATTGTGTGACTCTTTAGGAGAGAGTAGGGAGCTTTTTAGTTTGAACTGGACACCTTGGAGTTAGCAGTCCAACACCTACCCATCAGAGCCTCTGAGATTCTTTAAACTGTCGGGAAGAGCCTCTGTATTCTTGAGTGGATGGCTTATACCCTAAGGACCAGAAGTCAAGAAACGCACATTTTGCTGTCCTAGTTGCTGAAAGGAGTGCTAGTGGTATAGTGGTTATGCATTTGGCTGTTAATCATGACATATGCAGATGGAAGTCACCATCCACTCCATAGGAGAAGGATGCACTTCCACCTCCCATAACAAGTGACAGTCAGAAAAATCACAAGGGTAATTCTACCCTATAAGGTAGAACTTATAGGGTAATCAGTAACAACTTGATGTCAATGAGTGAGACTGCGCTTCCTAAACTCACAGCAGGTTGATTTCCCCAACATGAAAATGTTGGCAGGGGAAAATATACAGTATAATTCCAAAGACTGCAAGGAGAGACAGTTGTAAAATATGACCTCGATGGCAGAAATAAAGTGATAGATACACAGAGGAATTTTGTAAGACCAAAAACATATTCCTTGCAAATATCTTTTTCAACAACACAAATGGTGACTACACACAGAGTCTTTCCTGCATGGGATACCCAAGAATGACATTGCTTACATTTGTGTAAAGAAACCATGGAAAATGCTCAATATCCTCAGTCAATACAAGGTAAGAAACTAACTGTGAAAAAAAACCATCGGTTACTTACACACACACACACACAAGATCTCACTGCCATCAAATTGATGCCAACTCACGACCATGGAAGGACAGGCTAGATCTGCCCCTTTGAGTTGCCTAGACTGTAACTGTTTACAAAAGTAGAAAGCCCCATCTTTCTCCAAGGAGCAGCCGGTGATTTCAAACTGCTGACCTTGCACATTGCAGCTCAACACACCATCACTATACTCGTAGGCAAATTTAAATTGAGGTTAAAAAAAGTTAAACAGTCTATTTCAACAAACTACAAAACATCACCTTAAGTCTAGCTAAAACAAATTTAAAAATCATCTCAAGACTAAATTTTACACATTAAAACCAATTTAAGTGACAAAAGTCTGGACAAGTTGTAGGATAACATCTAGGACATCATACATTTAAAACACACGGGTCATTAAAAACACAGTAAAGGGGTAAAAAAAAAAAAGACAGTAAAGAAAAAAAAGATTAGCTGAAAATTGTTTTTCAATATAAAGTAGCCAAAATGAATGGAAAAGAGTTGAACAGATCATTTCAAAGGGCAGCTCAAGAAAATGAAATATTACTTTGAAATGTGCAAAGGCAAGGAGTTGAAGAGGATTGCATACTCAGCATTTCTCAAAATGAAAGAATGGGGAGGAGGGGGAGAGAAATTCAACCTTCGAATAGCAATGCTAAAGGATTCTATGAGTTGTAGCTTCTGACCATACTTATTCAATCTGTATGCTGAGAAAATCATCAGAGAAACTGGATTGTAGGAAGAATATTGAGGCCTCAGGATTGGAGAAAGGTTTATTAACAACCTATAACATTCAAATGACACAAACCTGCTTGCTGACAGTGAGGAGGACTTGAAGTACTTGCTGATGAAGATCCCGGATTGCAGCCTTCAGGGTGGAGTACAGTTCAATGTCAATACGTCAGTCTGAGTTGACTAGAGAAAGAAATTCATGGACACTCATGTTTAAAGAGAACTTTACATCAAAGTGTAATTTTATATTAAGATGTGTTAGACAGGGTTCTCTACAGAAACAAAATCAGGACACTAATAATTCTCTCTATATATTTATATAGCTAGAAGGATATCTAACATAAGAAAAACAGTTAGCTAATCTATAAAGCAGTACATATGGCTCAGTGCAGCTCACTTGCATGCGACAGCTAAAATACTGGCAGTCCTTCGAGTCTTGAGGGCCACTGAGCAGTCGTTTGTAGAGCAATTCAGGCTATTTGGCCATGGGCAGCTAACAGCAAGGGAGGTCACCAGCAGTCAGCCAGACGACCGAGTCTGATAGTCCCCAGCTCAAAAGCTGTATATTTCAGGAGCATGGCGAAGCAGGGCTTAAAGGAATCTCAACTTACAGCAACAGAGGCCACAGATTAGGTGTCCCATGGGTAGTGTACCTTGGAAATCGAGGCACAGAACAAACAAGACAGTCGACTGGTCTGAAGACCCAAGAGCAAGAGAGAAAGGGTGGAGAGCACCGAACCATTTATATCTCTGCCCTTCAATTGATCTTGTGTGTTCATTGGCCATGTTGTCACAAGAAACCTACCTATCTTCTTTGGCCATGTTGGCACAACAAACCTACCTATCACATAAGAAAACAACTCGCCTCAATCCAGATCAAGTACTTAGGTCTGATATTAGCCCATGCAGCTGATATCAAGCTATAGATTCCTCTTCAAACTCACACAACATAGGCAATGATGCTGAAAGCAGGAGGACCACAGGCCAGTGAGTGGAAAGTCTTTTGGATCCTAGTAGTTTTTTGGATCTACTAGGGTAGAAGGATCTTAGCCCTAACGTGGGTCTCCATGTGCCTCCTCCAGTCACAATGTGCCTCTGCCTCAGGGCAGCATTTAAACCCTTCTGGCTCCACATTCAGAAATTGGAATTCAGCTATAGCTCTCTCTTTTATACTTTTGTTACTTCTCTTTCTCCCCCTACAGTATCAGCAGGCTGAGTTTTTTTTTTCTCTTCTATTTCCTCTCACACACCATTATCGATCTCCAGGCCACGCTCCTTGGCCTCCGGAAATTATGCCTGCCCTCCACCCACCTTGGGGTGCTACGGGAACCTCTGCCCAACCCATGTAGCAATCTGACTAGCATAATTCCACCTACCATCTGTGGTGCTCTATACCGAAGTAGGCACACCCACCTGCCCTCCAAGCACTCCAAGTGCAGCAAACAACCCTGAACGCCCTCTGAGGCACCCCAAGACACCATGCATCACACCACCATGATTTCTTGTGAAATTATCCACTACAGTGCCATGCTCAAGGGTTCACAACCACCCAACTAGCATCCCCACAGAGGCCATACAAATTGCCCTTCAAATAACAGAATACTCGTTTGCTAGGGAAAGAGTAAAACCACAGGAGGATAAGACCTCAGTCCAATCCCACAGTGCAATTAGCTGCAGGCGGTTTGAAGAAGCAGTACTAAGAGTTCCCTAAAGAGAGCCCAGGGCCCTGCAATTCTGCAGAATGGCACCAGGCTCCTCTGGAATAGCACAATGCAAACAGCAATCAGCCCAAACACCCTGAAGGAAAAAACAGGAGAGACAAAAGGCAATGTCAGAAGAAGTCGTATTGATCTACCACAGAAAGAAATCTTCAGAATGCCATTTGGAGTCATATAGGATATGAGGAAAACAATACAGAAAGAGGGTGAGATGATAGAGCAGATTAAGGCCACACACCAAAGGGAAATACAAGACATAAGGGGTGAAATAACAAAGTCCAGTAGCAAATTAATAGAATTAACCAAAAGATTGGAGGAGGCAGAGGATCACACCAGTCACCTAGAAGTTGACCAAGCAGACTTCAATGAATGGGAAAGGCAGTCAAATAAGGTGGTCAGAGAAGCTGAAGTGAATCTGAGACTCATGTCTGATGCTATGAAGGGGGACAACATTACAATAATTGGTCTTCCTGAACAAGATACAATGAATAAGTCAGTGGCAAAAAATAATAAGGGAATTCTAAGAGGAAAACTTCCCCAGCTTACTGAAGGAAAACCAGGCAACCATTCAGAAAGCCAAAAGAACACCAGCTAGACTGAATCCCAAAAAGAAGTCACCAAGGCGACTATAATAGTTAACCATACAACTCTGAGGAAAAGGAAAAAAATAATGAGAGCTGCTAGGGAAAAAAATCAACCAGTAATCTATAAAGGTATAAAAATAAGGATATGCTCAAACCTATCAGCAGACACTATAAAGAAGAGGAGAAAGTAGAGTAGCGTATACCAACAATTGAAAGAAAATAATGCCACCCCAACAATACACTATCCAGTCAAATTTTCTATCAAGATAGATGGATAAATAAGAGAGTTCCCAGGCAAGAAAAAACTCAAAGAATACCTCAAAAGAAACCCAACCCTACAAAAGATCCTTGCTGATCAATTATGGGCAGAAGAACAGTAACAGCTGAGCACAAATGAGAGACCACCATGTAGAACAACCCACTCGAAGGGCAATAAAGAGAAAACAACCCCAAGATAACATTGGCTCAAGGGAGGAAAAAAAGCAAGAATGAAACACATATACATACACATACACACACGTGCGCACAATACACTGAATAGAAAAGGAGATAGGAAAACACCCAACACAAAAGGTACAATATGATATTACAGAGTCCAACTTAGACACTAAAAGGCAGGGGCTAGCATACTGGCTTAGAAAACACAACCTGTCAATCTGCTGCCTACTGAAAATACATCTCGAGATTACAGACAAAAATAGGCTGACAATCAAAGACTGGAGAGAAATATACCCAGAAAGTGGCAATTCAAAAAAAGCGGCAGTTGCAACCCAAATCTTAGACAAAATTTATCTCAAGGTACAAACCATAATAAAGCATAAGGAGGGGTAATATAAAATGCTCGTGGGAAGAGTATACAAAGAATCAGTGAGTATAATAAGTATATACGCACCCACTGAGAGATCCCCAAAATTTGTCAATCAATCCCTCCAAAAGATGAAAAAAGAAATTCCAGGCTCAACAATTATGATAGGTGACTTCAATGCCCCACTCTCCAAGAAAGTTAGATCACAGGGAAAGAAGATTAACAAGTAGGCTACAGACATAGCATTACAATTACACAACTTGGCCTTATAGATCGTTTCAGAGCTCTCCACCCAAATGCAAAAATAAAATCGTATTCTTTTCAAGTCACGGGGCACAAACTCGAAAATAGACCACATGCTGGGACACACGTTGAATCTGTGTAAATTAAAGCACATAGAGATCATACAGACTTTGCCCTCTGACCACTATGATGTAAGGGTGAAAATCAATAATAAGTCAACTAAGAAAACAAGGGAAAATAATTGGAGAATGAATAATCCTTTATTGCAAAAGGAGTGCATACTGGCCCAGATCAGAGATGAAATTAGGAAGCTTTTAGGAACCAAAGAGAATGAGAATATGATGTATCAATACCTTTGGGACACAGCAAAGGCAGTTATCAAAAGAAGCTTGATAGCAATGCATGCCTACATGAAAAAGGAAAAGAGACTTATGATTGAGGTTAGAGAAGAGTCAGCAGGACACTTTTACTAATAGCAAAAGAAAAGAAATAATAAAAAATCAGCAATACATACACACATGAAAAAGGAAGAGAGACTTAGGATTGATATGCCGACACAAAATTTACAGCAATTAGAGCAGAGTCAACAGGACAATTCTACTAATAGCAAAAGAAAAGATATAATAAAATTCAGGGCTAAATTTCATGAGAGAGAAAACAAGAAAACTATGGAAAAAATTAATGCAGATTAAAGTTGGTGCTTTAAGGATTAACAGAATCGAGAAACCTAACCAAAGAAAATGTGTTAGTCCGGGTAGACTAGAGGAACAAATTTCATAGACACACATATGGATATAAGGGAATGGTTTATATACAAAAGGAATGGAACATTGGGAAAGCATCCCAACCCAGTCCAGTTCAAAGTCATCAGTCTAATATTAGCCCATATGTCCAATACCAGTCTATAATGTCCTCTACCGACTCACGAAGTCATAGGCTAGTGGGTGCGGAGTCCCGGCGCTGGCAGGGGTCCCCTCATGTTTCCTCGTTTCCAGGACTCAGGGTCCATCAACAGCATCCAGTGATGATAGAAGCAACTCAGCACTGGCAGGGGTCTCCATATGGCTTCTCCAGCTTCAGAGGTCTGGTTCCATCAGGACAAGGTCATGTGGCTTCTCCTCCGGCTCTTCCAGCTCATCAGATCCTGCCATCTTGTCTTGTGTAGTTCATCGTCTTGGAGACTAACTCCCAATAACTGGGGTGATGGCTTTTCATCTCCATGAGGGAAATATTGTAAGATTTCCCAGAAGTCTCAGGAGAAAGCCATGCCCAAATGGAGGCCTCATTGCCTACTCAATGGCTATCTCCAGATTAACAGGCTAGACTCCACCCCTACATCTCAATCATAAAATTGACATATCGAATACATGACCATCACAGAAAGGAAGAAACAAATGTTTAGGATTAGGAATGAAACAGGGGACATTACAATGGACCTTAGTGAAATAAAAAGGATAATTACACAGTACTACAAGGGCCTGTATTCCAATCAATTCAACAACTAGGAAGATATACACAAATACTTGGAAAAACAACCCTTCCCTAGACTATCCCAGATGGATGTCAAGAATCTTAACAGACCCATAGTAATAGAAGAAAAAGCCAAGGTAATCAAGGGATTACCAATAAAAAAAAAATCCCCCAGGCCAGATGGCTTCACAGGAGAATTCTACCAAGCATTCACAAAGGAATTGACACCAATCCTACACAAACTCTTCCAGAACATAGAAGAAGATGGCAAACTTCCAAACTGTTCTTATGAAGTGAGTATCACTCTTTTACCTCAATCAGGCAAGGATCCCATACAAATTGAGAACTACAGACCGATATCCCTAAGGGACATTGATGCCAAAATCCTTCACAAAATACAGGCCAATAGAATACAAAAGAATATAACACAAGTAATTCACCCTGAACAAGTGGGATTCATACCAGGGATGGTTCAACATTTAAAGGGTCATTAGTATTATTCACCACATTGAGATGAAAGATTATAAGAACCATATGATAATATGATAGATGCTAAAAAGTATTCGACACATTCAACACCAATTACTATTTAAGACAATAGGAATGGAAGGAAAATTCCTCAATATAATACAAACTATATATTAAAAACCAAGAGCCAATGCAGTAATCAATAGAGAGAAGACACAAACATTTCCCACTGAAAAAAAGGACCAGACAAGGATGCCCTCTACCCCCATTCTTATTTAACATTGTACTGTGGGTCTTAGCTAACAACTCACAACAAAGAAAAGATATCAAAGGTATTTATCTGGGGGAGGAAGAGGTGAAACCTATTGCTACTAATGGATGATATGATTTTATATATGGAAAATCCCAAAAGTCCACAAAGGGAGTACCAGAAGCAATAGAGAAATATGGGGACTATGGCAGAGTGATAGGATACAAGACCAACAAACAGAAGTCTATTCGATTGTTATACACATTGAACAAGATCACAGAAAAGGGAATCAAAAAAGTGGTACGCTTCACAATAGCCAAGCACAAATTGAAATATCTAAGGATATACCTCACTAGAAAAACAATGTACTAGGAAAGTTACAGAACATTATTATAAGAAGCCAAGAGTGATCTTCACAAATTGAAGAATATCCTATGCTCATGGATCTGAAGACACAATATAGTAAAAAATTCCAGTTTTTCCCAAGGCACTATATAAATTTAATGCTCTCCTGAGACAAATACTATCATATTTCTTCAAAGAATTGGAAAAACTGCTTATCAATCTCATATGGAGAGGGAAGAAGCCCAGAATTAGCAGAGAACTCCTCGAGAAGAAGGACAGACTGGGGGACTTGTTTTCCCTGAATTTAGCACATATTATACAGCCACAGGGGTGAAAACAGTGTGGTGTTGGTATACTGAAAATATGCAGGCCAATAGAAAATAACTTAAACCCCAGAAATAAAATCATCAGCATACAGACAACTGATCTTTGATAAGGGCCCAAAAGTATCAAATGGGAAGCAGATGCCCTCTTCAACAAGTGGTGCTGGAAAAAAAAATGGATATCTAAGTGCAGAAAAATGAAGCAAGAACTTTACCTCACCCCATGCACAAGAATATACTCAAGGTAGATCACAGATCTTGTGGTAAAACCCCAAACTATTAGGTCCATCAATGAGGGGATTGGGATAAACCTGAGAACTTTGGCACAGGGAATACATAGGCGCTTGGAAATAGGGAAGAACACAAATACAGATGAGATACAAATTGACAAATGGAATATACTGAAGATAAAACACCTGTGTACATCGAAAAGATCCACCAAGAGAGACCACAGACTGGGAAAACATGTTTAGCAATTACACACCAGACAAAGGCCTTATTACTAAAATCTACAATACTCTGCTAGCTTCCAAAAAGAAAAACAATAATTGCCTACTGAAGAGGTGGGCAAAGGACCTGAACAGAAGTTCCACAGAGGCAGAAATGCAAATGGCCAATTAACATATGGGAAAATATTTCTGATCATTTGCCATAAGAGAAACGTAAATTAAAGCAACTATGAGATACTAGCTAACACCCTCAAAGACAGCCCAATTTTTTTTTTAATCAGAAAGTAACAAGTGTTAGAGGGGCTGAGGTGAGATAGGAATACTTGTCCACTGCTGGTGGACCTGTAGGTATGTACAGTCATTTTGGAAATCAATTTGGTGATATCTAAAACAGATGGAAATTGTGCTACCCAGTAATCCCCCTACTGGGCATATACCCAGAAGAGGCAAGAAAAAGAAACATGACTAGACATCTGTATTCCAATGTTCATCACAGCATAGTTCACAATTGCAAGTAGTTGGAAACAACCCAAATTTCCATCAACAGATGAATGGATTGGAAAACTCTGGTACATACATACAATGGAGTACTACAGATCCCTAAAAGGACTTAAACCTGGTGCACCAAGACGTGGGTACAACATGCCAACAGGAAACGGGGTACTAATATAGAGGTCTGCGGAGACAGACCCAAGCACAACTATGCGGACATTTCCCCTCCCCTCCCAGAAGAATTCACTTCAGAGGACAGCACAGACCCAACAGCTCAGGGAGAGGGGTGTGTCTGATCAGATCACACAGAAGCAAACAAAGAGGGAAGGAGAGAGTGGAACACATCCTGGCCCACCAAGCCCTGAGTATGATATTTCTGCTCAGAGAAACCACTGCACAGAGAGGAGCACAGGGCCAAATCACCAGCAGACATGATGTCCCTCACTGACCCATAGAGCTACGAGGAACAACACTGGAGGCACAGTGCAAGAATTATGCCCATCACCCTGGGGTGAAACACTAAGGGAGTACAACAGCAACAAGAGAAACAAATGAAATCCCCAGGGAACACCAAAAATTGACTTTGGGGCCAGGGCATGGCACCCCCATCAGGCTCAAATGGAAAACATGCCTAAAGGTAAAAAAAAACAGACCTGGAACTATTTATAGGATTTCTTTCTCTACCCCCCCCCACCCCCGTTTTATTTTTCTGTTCTTGTTTGAATTTTTTAATTTTTCTTTTGTTGTTTTTTTGTTCTGTCTCTTGTTTTTATGCTTATCATTATCTCTGCATATCTATTTAGAAAAGATAGGCAGGATAAACAATCTGAAGGAGAAAACAATGGGACCCACGTTTCCAGGGGGATGTGGGAGAGGGGGGTTGGGGGAAAAGAAGCATGGGTTAACAAACCTAGGGACAAGGGAACAACAAGTGATCTAAAATTGATGACAAGAAGGGTGTAGGGTGCCTACAGTGCTTGATCAAGGACAATGTAGCTGAGAGGAATTACTGAAAGCCAAATGAAGGTCAAACATGACAGTGGGAAAAGAGGAAAGTAAAAGGAAATAGAGGAAAGAACTAGAAAGCAAAGAGCATCTATAGAGGTCTAAATACAGGCATGTACAAATGTAAGTATTGTGAAAGGTAGGCTTGTTGTGCCAACATGGCCAATGAACACAAGTAAGATCAATTGAAGAGTGTAGACATAAATGACTCAGCGAGCCCCGCCCTCGTTCTCTTGCTCTTGGGTCCTCAGACCAGCTGGCTGCCTTGTTTGTCCTGTGTCTCGATTTCCAAGCTCCATGACCCGTGAGGCACCTAATCCATGGACTATGTTGCTGTGAGTTGAGGTTCCTTCAAACCCTGCTTTGCCATGCTCCTGGGATATACATCTCTTTGCCATGCTCCTAGGACATACATCTCTTGAGCTGGGCACTGTCAGACTCTCATCTGGCTGACTGTTGGTGACCTGCTCTGCTGTTTGCTTCTTGTGACCAGATAGCCTGAATTGCTCTGCAGAGGACTGCTCAGCGGCCCTCAAGACTTGAAGGACTGCCAGTGTACTACCTGTCTCATGCAAGTGAGTTGCACCAAGCCATTTGTACTGCTTTATAGATTAGTTAACTGTTTATTTCTCATGTTAGATATCCTTCTACCTATATAAACATAGAGAGAGAATTATTAGTATCCTGGATTTATTTCTCTAGAGAACCCTAACACAATATATTTTTCAATACCAATAGGGAAATAGATCTCTTTACATATATTTATATAATTAAGTATCAGGATAGCAGACAGACTTTGGTCCTCTACTCAACTACTCCCTCAATACAAGAACACTTTGTTCTAATAGTTCGGTTTTCTGCGATGCTCACCTTTTCAACACTATCACTTTAAGACAAATGGGTGCATAAGCAAATGTGGTGAAGAAAGTTGAGGGTACCTGACTACCAAAAGATATAGCTTCTGGGGTCTTAAAGGCTTGAAGGTAAACAGGCCAGCTATCTGGGAAGAAACAAAGTCCACATACAAAAAGCACACCAGCCTGTGTGATCATGTGGTGTTGATGGGATCAGGTATCAGGCATCAAAGACCCAGAACAAAAAGTCATATCAATGTGAATGAGGGGAGTGCCAAGTGGAAACCCAAAACCCATCTGTAGACAATTGAATACTCCCTTACAGAAGGGTCACAAGGAATAGATAAGCCAGTTAGGGTGCAGTATAGCACAGATGAAACAAGCAACTTTCCTCTAGTTCTTTCAGGGTTACGCCCCCCCACCCCCACCCGCCACTATCATGATCCCAATTCTACCTTACAAATCTGGCTAGACCAGATCATGTACATGGATACAGAT
>PVJH01019497.1:0-42613 GCA_004026705.1 Nesogale talazaci
GTTCTGAAGAACCTGAGCCACTTACTTATAGATCCGCTTCGCCCCGCCCCCGCTTGGGCCACGCCCACCGCCCTGGAGCCCCGGATTCAGCGAGTTCTCTGCCCTTCCCCCTCCACAGAACCCGCGCTTTTCCTTGGCTCGAAGCCAGCCCCTCCCGGGGGAGCGTCTGCAGGAGGCGGGGGCAGATGCCCGGGCTGGAAAGCGCACGCGCAAACACAGAGGTTGGCCTCGTGGTCCAGGGAGTCAGGAAGTTAAGACCCGGGAATTTGGCACTCACCCCATCCCCCACCCCTGGTCCGTGACGCGAGTTCGCTGGAGAGCCCCAAGAGCCTTCCGGTTCTTGGGCAGAAAAACAAAACAGACAGAACTCGCTACGACCAAATCATTCCGACTCTTCAGGAGGCCCTGAAGGACTTACTATAACTGTCCGCATGGTTTTCTGAGGCTATAAATCACAAACAGCCTCATCTTGCCCCCTCGGAGTGACTAAAGGGTTTCAACAACTGACCCACTAATAGCAGCACAACGAATAATCCGCATGCCTGCTGAGGGCATGCCCTCGAATTCAGGGTTCAACTTCCATTGCTTGATTCTCAACGCCGCTCCAGAACTGGGTTACGGGAACCTGCACTTCTGTGGCCTCTCTCCCTAACTTAGTCCCTAACCACTCCCTTAGTCTCTAACTATTGCCCGCGGCGCTCTCTCTCAAACTCGGCTTCTATCCAGGAAAAGGACGCTCCCCTCTGGACCAAATAGGCTGACAGTGCCAACATATATCATCCAAATAGAAATATTGACTTATTTTCATTAACCCACTTGATTTCTCTGCTCCCACACCCATTCAAGGAGCCCTGGTGTGCACAGTTGAGTATTTTTTGCTGATAATGGGAAAGGTGGGCATTTGAACCCACTCAGCTCCTGGGAAGAAAGGCTTGGAGACCTGTTCCCACGAAGATGACAGCCTAGAAAACCTTTGGAGAACGCTCCACTCATGTCCCTAGATGTAAAAATCCAACCAGGACCACACAACCCATTCACCTATTTTTCTTACTCCTTGCAAAATTTCTCTTTCAGTGTCCAGTCTCGTGAAAGCCCTGTCTTCTTGAAGCAGGATGCTAACTTGGCCTTGACATCTTTTTGGATTTTTGCAGTCAATCCTTTTCAGAAGCATGCTCTTCTTTCTTTTCCATACTTGGTTTTTGTGTACTTTGTGGTGTTTTTTTCTCTTTTACTCACTATTGGACAAGGTGACCAGTATATATGATAATATAAATGCATATGTCATATAAGAAAGGTATATATTATATATCTGGATGAAGAGCACCTTGTGCAAAAGTGAGTTAAGAGACCAAAAAAAAAATCATGAATCGCACTGGCCAATGCATGTCGGTGCCTCAAATGTTAGACGTTACAGGGTATAATTGACCTGCTGATTCCCCAATCAGCTCCGATTCTTCAGATTCTTCAGATACAGAACAAATGCCATATACCACTTTTCACTCAGCTCACCCATAAGCAATCAAGACATTTCAATGTAGAGTTAGCTAGCCTGCGACAGAGGAAGTGCCCCCCCCCCCGTTTGTATGTGTTGTACTAAACATTTAGGTCAAGTTATGCTTCACACAGTGTCCTTTGATTCAAGGATGTATTTGAATACTGCAAATTGCATGAACTTGATATTTTCCCCAAGTATCACTTCATGCATATTAGGGACTGAATAACAGGTAGTTCCAATTTGTTCTCTTTAAAAGTGAACAGAAATCAGAGCTACAGAACAGTGATTAAGGAACACGGGTGGCAGTGCAGTGCAGTGGCCGATTAACCATAAGGTCAGGTATTCAAGCTCACCAGTTGCTTTGTAAGAGAAAAATTAGACTTTCTGCACCCATCAAGATTTTCAGTCTCAAAAACCTGCAGGAGAAGTTCCTCTGTCCTACTGGGGGGCGGGGGCGCCTGTGAGTCGTAATCAATTTTCAGTGAGTTTGGTACAATAAATAGAAATTCAAATGTTCTGAAAATCCAAACTGGTTCTAACAGAATTAAAAGCCCTTTACTAAATTTAGAATGTTCCAGTCTTGTTATAAGGTGGTAAAACTTCTCGACCTGTGCAAACCCTTAAAAGAAACCTTAGAATTTTTCTAAAAAGAAGCTTGGGAACATGTACCATGCATTATCCAGTGATTTCTAGATGTTCAAATGTGTCCTGAAATATTTACTGCATAATTTAAAGAAGAAAAATGTCAACTTCAGAGTATTTATGAAAACTGCAATGCAGTATTACATTTGGGGGCATTCTAAATATTCCTCACAGCTTCTATGTATGTGCCTTTTCCATTTGCTTTTTTTCAAAGCTGTGTTCTAGCTTTGCAGTAATCCAATGTATAGTCTCTGTATATCTTGCACAGTCTCCCATACCAAACAGAAAACCCACTCTCAGCTAATCCATTCTCATAGCGACCTTGTAAGAAAGAGAACAACCGCACCACTGGGTTTTCAAATCTTTCGATCTTTTTCAAACCTTTCAAGACTTTTTCAAACCTTTCAAACTTTTTCAAACTTTTCAAACTTTTTTTTTCAAACTTTTTTCAAACTTTTTCAAGTCTTTTTCAAACCTTTCAAACTTTTTCAAACCTTTCGAGACTGAGGCAGGGTCGAACCAACTAGTCACCATGGGTCCATAACAACTTCTCTTGGAAGTCCCTTAATACCTAATTGTTTTTCAAATACAGTATATATCTTACTTTTATTTGGGGGGGGGGGCGGCCCTTGTCATCTGTGGGTCTGGATTCGTCTATTTAAAATTAGGGATGATAAATTAATAGACGAGTATAATTCAGGAACCGAAAATAGAGTGGAATGCCCTAACAACAAAAAAAGACAGAGCCGATGCAGCCCCTCCAATGCTATTTTCTGAGTCAACGCCTCAAATAACCCCCAGAACATGTGCCAAAAGGGAGGACACACTGAAGAGGGCTTGGGCCCCCATCTGCTGTCTAGTGTGCCGGCAGCCGCAGCCGCGTTTACGTTTTTGGCGCCTAGTTCTCCGTGGGCCGCCTCGGAGAGCCCTTAATGCGCACCCGGACCCACAGAGACAAGGAATACGTATAAGCTGCCCTTCTTTTCTTTCCCTTTGTTTTTCATGCAAAAACGAATACTGGGGAGAACGTACAGGGGAAATACAAAAAATTCGTCGTTGGTTCACTTACTTTTAAATTCGGCTGCAAGGCAGGCTGCGCGGCTAATGGTGCACGCGAGAGGCGAGAGGCGCGTTTGCCGCCGGAGGGGGTGGGGGCGTGTCTCCCGCCACAGTTGGGGGGGGGGAGGGGCGTATCTGCTGCCCAAGGGGGCGAGCCAAGATTCTCCCTGAGAAGGCCTGGAGCCCTGTCCCCGTGCTCCTGCATCCTCGTGCCAGTCCCTTCCGCCTCGTCCCGGTGGCCCCAGGGGTGTCAGGGCGGAGGAGGCAAGTGTGGGTGGTGTTGGGCAAAGGTGCCCAGGTCACTGTCGCCCCCAAGAACTCGAACGAGTCGCCATCAAGACCTGAGCGGGCATCCGGGGGATGTTTCCTGAGGAGTTCCTGCCACTGCGCACCACCTACCTCAGGCCACTTGGAGAACCCGGCAAGGAGGGCGAAAGGTGGACCCGCAACCTTCTTCAGGATACTCCTTTGTATGGTCCCAAGCCATCCAGGATTTCCTTTGTTTTCACGGACTCTAAAAAACAAAACAAACAAATCTGTCCGGCAAGTAGAGTCAGAATGCTCCTTAGAAGTCAGGGAATTCGTGACACTTTGGACTAGTTAACAGGAGAGACCAGTCCCTAGAGAAAGAAGTCAGGCTTGGGCCCTTATTGGGAGGGAAGGCCCTCTCTGAGAGGGGACTCACAAGGCGCTCAAAACCCAACGATGGAGCGGGACCAGGCAACTTCTCTTTCTGTTGTGCCCAGACTCGCGAGGGGTTGGAATCAACTCCCAGGTACCCATTCCTGAAATTCAGTCACGTATTTTGCTTTTTAAACACAGTGGCTTGTGTTTGAACTCTTCCCTATCTTCCTATTTTCAACGTTTAATTAATTGAAAATTTTGTTTTCTGGAGGGAGGAGTGAGTCCACATTCCCAGAAACTCGTTGTAAAGCTTCCATGATTTGGAAAGATATCCACTTCAGTTTTGTTAACAATTTCATGTTAGCCCAGACCTTAAATAGTCCCCACCTCCCCGTGGCACCAAAAAATATCCTTTTTTTTTTGTGGGCATCACTGCTCTCCGGTGGTGGGAGTAGGAGGCCCAGCCCCACTGCTGGAATTGAACCTCCGTCCCAGTGGGCCGCAGTCCCACGCACAACCACTACGCCACCGGGGCTCAGCCCAAAATATCCTTTTTTTAAGGCACCACCTTACTGAAACTAAGACAAGCATTTTATGGAGAGAACTTGTCTCCAGTCACCCACTGACCCCAGAGACTTGTCTAAACAAGTTTCAAAAAAATCCGTATTAGTATGAATTGGAACCACAGTGCAAACAATTTGTGACCTACACTGCAATAGGCATTTTCTCACCTTGGACCCAGTGAACCTCTCTGGAGACAGACTAGTGCTCCACTGATCCAGAGAGATCACCATTCCGATGTTGAACTTCATTGGAAGTTCATTGGCATAGCACACAGAACAGCCTAGAAGAACTACTGGCTAAGCAATTCTCCAGGCTCCCCAAGAAGCAGGAATTACTGGTCACTCCGCCAGGCCATATAAGCATTTTTTATTAAGTCATTCTTATCACAATCCACACACATCATCATATCAAGTGCTTTTGTACATTTTTTAAAATTCATCATTCTTAAAACACTTGCTTTCTGCTTGAGCCCCTGGTAGCTGGTCCTCATTTTCCCCTCTTTCCCCGCTCCCCCTCCCCCATGAACCCTTGATAATTTATAAATTATTATTATTTTTGTAATATCTTACACCATCCAATGTCTCCCTTCACGCATGTCTCCACTGTCCATCCCCCAGGAAGGAGGTTATATGTAGAACCTTGCTAGCTGTTCTCCCTTTCTACCCCATCTTCCCTCCGGCCTCTGATTGTCCTCCTCTCTCCACTGGTCCTGAGGGATTCTTTTGTTTTGGATTCCCAGTGTTTCCAGTTCCCACCTGTATTACCGGTGTACCTTCTCCAGTCCAGCCAGATTTGTAAGGTAGAATTGGGATCATGATAGTGGGGGAGAAGGAAGCATTTAAGAACTAGAGGAAAATTGTATGTTTACGTTGCTACACTGCACCCTGACTGCCTAGTCCCTTCTCGGGTCCTTCTGTGAGGACCCTACAGATGGGCATTGGGTCCCCTCTCTGCACTCCCCCTCATTCACAATGATAGCATTTTTTGTTCTTTGATGCCTGATAGCTGATCCCCTCAAGGCCGCCTTGTGATCACCCAGGCTTCTGTGCTTCTTTCCCTAGGGGTTTTGCTGCTTCTCAGCTAGATGGCCTCTTGTTTATCTCCAAGTCTTTAAGGTCCCAGACTCCATATCCCTTGATAACATTTTTAAAATGTGAGTACTGACCTGTCTTTGCTTTGCCTTTGAGCCTTTGTCAACAGCTAGAGTGCTTCGGTAACTCAGAAGATTCCCAAACAGGTTTATGCTCAGATTTCTTTTTGCTCGTTCTAGGACTCTTTCTCTTCTGAAACAGAAGACAGATTCCTAAATAAAATCTGAGTGCCATGATTATTTCAGGTTACTCCCTTTTTTTTTAACCTGTCATCTTTTATTGGGCACATTCTCAAGGGCGGGGATGGGGAGGCGCAAGTGGCCAGGAAAGCAGGTAGCACTTTGTCTGCCGCTTTCTCAAAGGTACTTCCGTAGGAGAAGCAGTAACTGAACAGCACATAGGCAACCAACACCATGGACACGCCGGAGCCGCTGCCCTTCCTCACGTTGAAGTACTTGTTATAATATGGATCCTAGCCTCTCCGAATGGCGTTGGGGTGAAGTCCCGCATCAACACCCAGCTGGTTAGCTGGTTAGCTCCGAGCTTGACGTGCAGGAGGCGCTCCTGGGTGCCCGCGGTTCAGCTTACTCCTTTTATCGTGGATCATGTGTACTGGTTTGACCTGGACTCTGGAAATTATATGTTTGCAATTTAAAAACAAGGTTCACACCTCAGCAGTTGCTTAACAGTTTTATTGGCAAGGAATTTGCCTATCATGTGGTCCAACACTTCGACGATGCAATCATATCCCAGAGAACTGTACAATTACCCCATATCAATTTTAGAGCACCCCTCTATGGTTAGATTGCCTTTAAGATGATTTACAGGATCACATCCATTCTAGTGCCTCCTTCCCCACTCACCTTCATTAGTTACTTCCAATACCCCCTTTCCCTCCTTGCCTTCCCGAACCCCTTATAATCCTTATATTTCCTTATATCCATTATTATCCTTATGAATCCACTCCTCCTGTGCTTCACAGCTGGGAGAC
Source organism: Nesogale talazaci (assembly GCA_004026705.1). Classification (NCBI taxonomy): domain Eukaryota; kingdom Metazoa; phylum Chordata; class Mammalia; order Afrosoricida; family Tenrecidae; genus Nesogale; species Nesogale talazaci. Next base: position 6,467 of record PVJH01019497.1, read on the forward strand.
CCAACAGGAAACAATAAAAAACAAAAGGTGGCAAGGATAAAAATAGTATACAGACAAAATTATTAATCATGGGCACAAAGGGAAAAAAACAATAATAATCAAAAAGCCGGGGAAGAAATTTATGTCATGGAACCAGTAAGAAATATTTGCACCCAGATCAAATTTAAGTCGCATCTTCAGGGTGGACAATTGGCAAAGTGTCCAGTTCTATGCAACCTAATCAAGAAAATGAAATGGTGGGCTTGTGTTTAAAAGTTAATTTTCCAGGTTGAGCCCAGGTCGAGTAATGGTTGAGTGCGGGACTGCAGCCCACCGGCTTGGTGGTTCAAATCCAGCAGCAGCAAGGCTGGGCCTCCCACTCCCACCAGAGGGTAGTGATGCCCCCCCCCAAAAAAAAAAGTTAATTTTCCCACAAAATGTCCTTTTTAAGTTTTATTTCTTCCCTTCCTGAAGTCATCAGTTATATTCCTCGTCCTTTCCAGCAGTTCTTCCCACAGATCACTGTCAGAATGCCTTTACATGACGCATCCTCCCATAAACAGCCAGGCTTTGCTTTCTGGAAAAACCAAACCCAAAGCCCTACACTCTCAAGTACCTAATTTGCTGGATACATTTGCTGTATTCAAATGCATATCTGTTCAGTAGCCCTCCTGGTTCCTTCTTTTTAATCATCTTATTGGGGGCTCTTACAACTCTTACCACAATCCTTACATTCCTCCACTGTGTGTCAAGCACTTTTGTACTTTTTTGCCATAATTTTCAAAATATTTTCTTTCTACTTGAGCCCTGGGTATCAGCACATTCCCCCTCTCCCTCCCTCATGAACCCTTGATGAGTTATAATTCTTTTCATGCTTTACACTAACCACTATCTCCCTTCATCCCCTTTTCTGTTGTTTGTTCCCCTAGGATGGAGGTTATGTGTAGATAATTGTGGTTGGCTCACCCTTTCTCCCCCACCTTCCTCTTCCTCTCCCAGTATTGATGTTGCTATTCTCATTATTGGAATCTGTCCTAGATTCCCTGTGCTGTGAGCTCTTATCTGTATCTGTGTACATGCTCTGGTCTAGCCAGATTTGCAAGGTAAAAGTGAGACCAGGATAGTGAAAGGGGTAGGGAGAATTAAAGAACTAGAGGAAATTTGTACGTTTCATTAGTGCTATACTGCACTCTGATTGGCTCATCTCTTCCTTGTGACCCTTCTTTAAGGGGATGTCCAATTGTGTACATGTGGACTTTGGATCTTCACTCCGTCCTCCCCCTCATTCACATCAATTTTTTTTCTGGGTCTTTGATGCCTGATACTGGACACCTCATGAACACACAGGCTGGCGCGCTTCTTCCACGTGGGCTTGGTTGCTTCTCAGCTAGATGGCTGCTTGCTATGTTCAAGCCTTTAAAACCCCAGACGCTATATCTTTGGATATCTGGGCACCATCAGTTTTCTTCACCACATTTGCTTATGCACCCATTTTGTCTTCAGCAATCTTGTTGGAAAGGTGAGCATCATAGAATGCCGGGGTTAGTAGAACAAAGTGTTTTTAAATGTCTGTGTGCTATCTTAATCCTTGACATATAAATATATGTACATAGATCTATTTCCCTATCATTATATATATTTACATATTATATGCCTGTATTTAGACTTCTATAAATGTCCTTTGCTTTCTTCTATTTCCTTTTGCTTTCCTCGTCCCACTATCATGTTCAACTGGCAATCGGGTTTCAGTAATTCCTATTAGCTACATTGTCCTTGATCAAGCCCCGCCTCCTCATCAATTTTAAGTCACATGTTTCCATGTTTTCCGGTTTGTTGGCACCCCTGTTCCTTTCCCCTCCCTCCCCTTCTCCCACATCCTGTTGTGTTCCCCTCCAGATGGTTTACCCCCACCCATCTTATCTAAGCAAAAGCAATAATAAGCACAAAAAAACCCACAAAATAACAAAAAAGAAAAGCCTATAAATAGCTCTAGGTGTGTTTGTTGACAGTTATGAGTGTTTTCAGGTAGAGTCTGATGGGGTGCCATGCCCTGGTGTGGAGTCACAATTCCCACACTGTCTCCAGGGTTGCCTTCTGTAGCACTATGGGTTAGTGAAGGACGTTGTGTCTCATGGTGTGGCTGGCCCTATGTACTCTATGTGTTTCGGCTGCTCTGCGAAGTAATATCCTCCACAGGGTTTGGTGGGCCAGGATGTGCTCCACGCTCTCATACTTTCTCCTCCCCCTTTAGTGTGCTCCCATGTGCACCCTTTCCCCCAGATCATAATTTTACAATCAATATTTCATCGTCATCACAGTTTTTTTTCTTTTCATACCAGTTAGTATTCTCTCTCATATACACATGGAATGAGAACACGGTGGACTGCATGGCAAGTCTGATACTAATACAATAAAAATACTCCAAAAAATACTCCCTGTCCAGGTCTCCTAGTAGAAAATTGAAGGTTATCTATGTGGTTAACACTTAATTCTTAATAGCTATTCAATCATAGTATTACAGAGACTATGAAGTAGCCACCAAATTAGCTATGCCCTTATGAAATCAAAATTATTCTCTTAAAAAATTTGTTTGCTACAGGGAGGAGATGAGCCAGTCAGGGTGTAGTGTAGCAATGATGAAACATACAACTTTCCTCTAGTTCTTAAGTGCTTCCTCACCACCTCCCTCCGCCCCCACCGCTATCATGATTCCAATTCAACTTACAAATCTGGCTAGACAAGAGGTTGTACACTGAGACAGATAGGAACTGGAAACACAGGGAATCCAGGACAGATGAATCTGTCAGGACAAGTGATGAGAGTGGTGATATCAGGATGGTGGAGGGAAGGTGCGGTAGAAAGGAGGAATACATTATAAGGAGCTACATATAACCTCCTCTCTGGGGGGATGAACAACCGAAAAGTGGGTGAAGAGAGATGTTGGCTAGTGTAAGACATGACAAAATAATAATTCATAAATTATCAAGGGTTCAAGAAGGAGGGGTGTGTGGGGAGGGAGGGAGGGGAAAAATGAGAAGCTGATACCAAGGGCTCAAGTAGAAAACAAATATTCTGAGAATGATGATGGTAACAAATGCACGAATGTGTTGGACACAATACATGTATGTATGGATTGTGATTAATTATATGAGCCCCCCAATAAAATGTTTTAAAACAATTACTTTGTTCATGACAACAAGAAACCAAAAGAGAGCAAAATAAATCAAAGGATATATCGTTGTCATGGTTAGGAAGACATAACATTGTGAAAATGTCAACACTGCTCAAAGTGGTCTCAAAATATAATGCAATCCCCATCCAGAGGCCAACATCATTCTGTAAAAAACTAACCAACTTTATATGGAAAGGAAAGGGACCCAGGATAAACAAACCATTATTGAAGAAAAATAATATAGGAAATCACTCACTTTCTGATCTCAAAATCTGCTACACATCCACAAAGGTCAGAGCATCCTGATACTGGTGCAATGATAAGACACATAGACCAATGGAACATAATTGAGAACCCAGACATAAATCCCCTCACCTATGGACAACTGATATTTGACAAAGGACTAAAATGCATTAAACAAGGAAGAGATAGTCTGACAAATGGTGTTGATAAAGCTGGATATCCATTTGCAGAGAAATGAAACAAGACCCATATCTCAAACTATATACAAAAAATAACTTAAGGTGAATCAAAGACCCAAATGTAGTACCTAGAACTATAAAGATCATTGATGACAAAACATAAGGTTCCTACTACATGGCACAGACATTATCAAATAACTGAAAATACACAAACTGCAAAAGATAAAATAAAAATTAAACACTTAGGTGCACTGAGAGGTTTTACTAAAAAGAGTAAAAAAACCCCACAAACTAAAATTAACAGAAAATGTCATCAACTTAACCACAAAAAACGCAAACACTGTCCAAGGGGACTTTGAACAAGAAGAGATAATTCACCAAAGAAAACATACAAGTGGCTCACAAACACACAAAGACATGCTCACAATCATTAGCCATGATCCCAATTTAGTTAATTCCAACTCAGCAACCATCTGCAGGGGTTCCAAGGTAGCAAATCTTAACAGAAACAATTTCAACTTTCTCCCCCCAAATGGCTGGTAAGTTTCACTGACCTTGCAAATTATCATTCCAACACTTACCAAGTAGTGCCACAGGTCAAATCAAAACCATGAGATACCTAATTCTAACATTAATAGAAAAGTTTAAAAACCAAGAAACATAAAACAACAAATGACTGCCAAAGGTGTGCAAAGTTTGGAATACAGTGCTGGTAGCCTATAAAACATGCAACCATTGTGGAAAAACATATGGTGCTTCCATTAAAATTTGGAAATATATTGCTGAGCCCCGGTGGCATAGTGGTTGAGTGCGGGACTGCAGTCTATGGGCTTGGCGGCTCAAATCCAGCAGCAGCTCTCCAGGAGCAAGGCTGGGCCTCCCACTCCCACCAGAGGGCAGTGATGCTCCCCCCAAATTTTTGAAAAATTTGCAAATATAAATACCATAGGATCCAGGAATCCCACTATTCTATTCTATTCTAGAGAAATAAGAGCCTTGACACAAAGAGGGTATGCATACCCATGTTCATTGCAGCACTCTTACAACAGCAAAAAAAAAAAAAAAGATCACAATCTAAGTGCTCATCAGTGGATGAGTAGATGAACGGACTATTTTACATAAACACCACTGAATAACATAATGTTAAAGAGTATGAAAAATTTTGCCAAATACCTCATAACATGGATGAACTTAGAGGCTGAGTGATATCAGTCAATCACAGAATGACAAATATTGTATGAGACCACTACTATAAAAAGTCAAGAAAAGTTTTATACACAGAAAGAATCATTCTTTGATGGTTGCCAGAGGAAAGAGGGGGGAAGAAAGTATAAATTGCTAACTAACTTGAGTGTGCGGAAGGAGACAAAAAAAAAAAGACCCAGATCGCAAATGCAATTTATGGAGATTAAGTCTTCAACTGGGATACGAATACTATTGCAGATAGACAAACACACGGGATTTGTTCAAAATCCTCCAACTAGGGCCTTCAGGATAGGACTAAGGATCATTCAGATCTTCAACTCAAAAAGTCTCCGCCATCAAGTCCATTCTGATTCACATAGATCCTATAAGGACACAATAGAATTGCCACTGAATGTTTCCAAGACTTATTTGCCCTACTGCTCCTTTGCCAGGAAAAGAAATCATTCGGTAGCCCGTGATAATTAAAAACCTTTGTACTATAGTTCACGATTCATAATCTAGGATAAAGTGTAGAAATTTGATTTTGCGATCCCCAGCTCATTTCAGAGCCCCAGGGTCTACTTTTCATAAACCAAGCTCACTGCCGTCTAGTTGATTCCAACTGGTATTCCAAACTGAAATTCTGCGGGAGTAGTAAACCTCACCTTTCTCTTTGCAGTATAGTAGTTGATAGTTTTGAAATGCAGACCTTGCAGTGAGTTAGCAGTTTGACGGGTAGTCCATTAGGCCGCTGGGGTTCTGCATTCCATCAAGGACACATCCAGGCAAACCCTAAAGGGCTAGACAGACCTTTCCTGGACTGCTTAGGGGAGTAGTCTGTTTCCAAGCTGACGGCAGCATGAGGAGCATAGTCAGAAAAAATGCAATAAAGACCGCATCTATATGGAGACTCCAAAGTAGATTTAGTCTTCCGCAGACTTAGCGCTCAGAAGTTAAACTGTAATCTGAATAGAGCACAAGAATTAAAGGCATCGAAGGCAAACAACATTATAGGAATATACATAAGATACTCAAGCTGGATAGGATGGAAAGGTGAATGCAACTACTACTTTTATATTTGCTTTAAAAGGTTTGTGGGAAAGTTCTTAGTGCCATTTTTCCTTGAACGCAAAACATAGCTTTATTGGGATATATTTCACATATCATACATTTCAATAGTTCAATCATAGTAACAAGAGCCATAATCGTTATGGCTCTACAATCAACCTCAGAAAACTCACTTCTCTCTTGTACCCACTGTCACCAGCACACACACCCCCACTTTCCCCCTTCTCCACCATACCTACCTCTCAAGAAACCGTCCATGCAGGCACTGTCTCCATAGCTCTACCCATCCTGGATTTCATTGGCAGAAAAATATGGAAAACAAAACACAGGAAAACAAAAATACCCACTGCATTCTGCATGATGGCAAGGCTTTTCAAACTACTGACCTGCGGTCAGAGGGGATTCACTGGAGAGTTAAGCCATGTGTGGACCCTGTGAATGGATTTTGGCCTCCCATGGTCATCCACAGCGTTCCAAAGACCAGTTAGTTGTTCACAAGGTAAGCTTTGATATACCATTCCTTCCCTTGGGTTTGGATTTTATCATTTACAGTCCTTGGATCACACAGGCTGGTGTGCTTCTTCTGTGTGGGCCCAGTTAACATCTCACGTGAACTGTAAGGCCCTAGATGGTATTCTTTCTAATAGGTGCGCACCATCAGGTTTCCTTGCCATGCTTTGCTATAGCACTTCAGCGATTTCTTTATATGGGTGAGCACCAAGTGGGGCCATGTAATAAGAATGAATTGTTCTCAGATTGGGACTAGAGTTAAGTGTGAGCCCCAGATACACTCATATCTATGATTCCATGAATTTTTTGAACACCTCTCACATATAGATTTGACAGGATACTTTTACTTATGTTTTTATATATCCTGCAAATATATTCATGAATATAGTAGAGTATTCAGTAGACAAAGTTATGGAGATTCCTTAGCCATGATCTAACACCTTGAAGAAATGAGTTGCTGTGAGTAGGGGGCTCAGCCTTCAGGGACTCCAAAGCCAACTGGCATAGCAGTTCACAAAGACAATAGTTCCCATCCTACTTTGGTGAGTAGGAGTTGAGGTTTTAAAAGTTTGTTGAGTGGCCATCTAAGGAGATATCAATCTCCCAGTCCAGAGCAAAGAAGAGTGTACAAAATCAAAGATACATGGGAACAATTAGTCCAAAGGACTAATGGATCACATGAATGCCAACCTCCATGACTCAGAGGCCAAAATAACTAGGTGGTGCCTATCTCCCATTGCTGACCACTCTGAACAGGTTCACCATAGAACGTCCTGAATAGAGTGAGAGATAAAATGTGAAGTCAAAAATCATAAACAAACACCAGTCATACTGGTCTGATGGAAAATGGCCGAACCCTGAGACTATGGCCTTTAGCTATCTGAACCCGAGACTGAACTCATCCCTGTGCCTCAATTTTCTGTCAAATAACAGAAAAACCTATAAGGTAGGTGAATGACAACACCAGGGATAACACACTTTAGAGCAATCAAGCATCAGATACCAAAAGGTCAGCATTTATCCAGGGATAAACCTCAGAAGGCAGGAGATTAGAGGAAAGAGCCAAGAGAAACTGGAAACACAGGCAAGAAGCAGGAAGAGTACAATCAATGGGAATTGCAATCCATGTTACAAAACCAAATGTGTATAAATTGTTGTTGTTTTGTTTGTTTGTTTTTGGGGGGCATCACTGCCCTCTGGTGGTGGGAGTAGGAGGCCCAGCCTTTGCTCCTGGGGAGCTGGAATTGAACCTCCATCCCAGCGGGCCGCAGTCCCACACACAACCACTACGCCACCGGGGCTCAGCCCGTGTATAAATTGTTGAATAGAAAACTAATTAGCTCTGTAAACCAAACCAAACTTAGAGTTGTCAAGTGAGTTTCTGAGACAGTAACTCTTTAGAACAACAGGAAGCCTCATCCTTGCTCTTGAGGATTGGCTAGTGGTTTCAACTGCTGACCTTGGAGTTGGCAGCCCAATGCAAAATGCATATCCAGTATGTCATCAAAGGTGCTCTCCTCTTCTCTCTGTCTCTCTCTCACTGTCTCTCTCTCTCTCTCTCTCTTTCTCTCTCTCTCTCTCACACACACACACACACACACACACAGACTGCTTTCCCTAAAGTTTCAGTTTCTGGGACCTATGTGTCTTGCATTTTGTACTTCCTGAAATGAGAGGAGAAAGCCTTCTTGCATAATTTCTTGGAAGGCCAGGGTGGCATCTTTTGAGTTTTCCTCGAACACTAACCACCCTTGAGTGCCAACTGAAAGCTTTCCAGGAGTCCTCAAATTACGGCCCGTGGGCCACATGTGACCTGCTGAGGACATTTATCTGGCCCCACCGGGTGTTTTTGCTGCTGCTGCTGTCCTTCTTAGAAGTTGACTCATCCCGGACCCACAGTGAATTTGTTCATAAGTGTTTTTTTAAAAAAAAAAAACTACAGTTCGGGCCTCCAATGGTCTAAGGGACAGTGAACTGTCCCCCTATTTAAACAGTTTGAGGACCCCTGCTTTACACTGTCACAGTGTTGTAACTGCAATCCAGAAATATTCTTGTCTCTTTGGTGCAGGATGTGGAGAGGTGAGTAGATTGTCCCGATGAAGTATCTGAGTACTTCCACCTTTGCAAGATAACCCCTCAGCCTCTAGGCTGCCGGCTCCAGAAGGGGATTCTTTCTTTCCTTGGTGTATGTAATTATGCTCATCGTGCTGGACCCTGACCCGTACCTAAGGGGCAAAAACAAAAAAAGAGAGAGCGAAAAGAGAACACAGAAATGCTCCCTCCCCATTGGTTAATATGGACCGGAGGTCCTCAAACTTTTTAAACGTGGGGTCAGTTCATTGTCCCTCAGACCATTGGAGGGCCAGATTATACTTTTTTTTATTATATATTTTTTTATGACTGAACTACTATAAATCCACAAGCAACGGGTCAGACACGGTGCTTCTGAAGTGACTCCCCCTCCCCGCCAGGCGCGAGCTGCATCAAAGGGAGAGGGGGCTCCCTCACCTCTGCTCAGGCATCAGGAGACAGAGGGCCATTACTGCTGAGCGCCAGCAGCAGCTGGAACAGGCATCCCGAGGGAGTTGGCAGCAGCAATCACTGGAGAGCCTGCCAGAGGTCCGAGAGGTGACGGGGTTGGCACTGAAGAAATCTGTGACATATTGGCGCTGCTGACAAGCGTGCTGCCCCCAGGCATGCTAGACGAGCCCATCCGTGCCTGGTCCTTCACAACTGTGTAGAAATAGGGGTGTTCCATGGCCTCTCTAGCGGTGAGCCGAGACTGGTGGTCGTATCGCAGTAACTTGTCCAGGAAATCCAAGGCCTCAGGGGTGACAAGGTGCTGGTTTTCACTGTGGACGAAGCGTTCCCGTCGCTTACGCGAGTGCCTGCCCAAGATATCATTGAAACGTGGATCTAATTCAATGTTGTATTTGTCAATGTAGTCATATAAATCTTCTGTCCCCAGAACCTTGGCTATCCTCACCAACTGATCGTAATTGTCATGCCCATGGAAAAATGGCTCCTTCATACTAGCCAGCATACAACCCAAACTCCACATATCCAAACTATAATCATACATCTGATAGTCTACAAGCAGCTCAGGACCTTTGAAATAGCGGGAAGCAACTCGGACATTATATTCCTGGCCAGGATGGTAAAACTCAGCCAAACCCCAGTCTATTAGTTGTAGCTTTCTGTGTTCATGATCAATCATGACATTATGGGGCTTCACATCTCTGTGCATAATTCCCATGCTGTGACAATAATCCAAGACCTTCAGAATCTCATACATGTAAAATCGAATATCATAGTCTGTTAGCGTCTTGAAATCTGTGTTGTTTACATGTTCAAAAACCAAGGCGGGCGTTCGTGACACAGGGTCTTTGACAATGTCTGCCAGTGTGATGATGTTGGGACCACCTCGCAAATTCTCCAAAATCTTTATTTCACGCTTGATTTTCTTCTTCTTTACTGGCTTGAGAATTTTAACAACGACTTTTTCATTATTTGTGATGTTGATGGCTTCAAACACTTCACTGTATTTACCCCGGCCTAACTTTCGAACCAGTTGGTAGTCATCTTGATTTCCCCATTCCACCACGTGTGACTCGTAATCCCAGTACTCCCGGGGTCTGTGTGTATTAACATCTGTGTAAACTCTGGCTCTGCTTGGCACGGGTCCCGACAAGTCAGACAGGTTGGCGAACAAAACTGAACTTGATGCTTGGAGATCCGGCAGTCAGAGTTCAGAGGCAACTGGGTAAGACCTTATTTCAGACCGGGTTTCTTCAACGGTGGTGGAAGTGGCAGCGGCGGCGGCCGCTCTCCCCTCTCCTCCCACAGACAATATGGCGGCGGCGGCGGCGGCGGAGGAGACACACGGCTCGGCCGCAGGGACCATAGCGAGGCTGCGGCCGCCGCCCAGATTATACTTTTAAAAAACACTATAAACACTTTCACTGCGGGTCTGGGATGAGTCGGCCGCTACAGCAGCGGCAAAAACATCCGGCAGGCCAGATCAATGTCCTAGACGGGCCCCTGGTATGGACCATCTGTTACAGAACCACAAGGCAAAGCAAGGTGACAGTGTAGTCACCCCACACGCAATTAGTTCAGTAGTCACTGCTCCAAGCACATCTTCAAAAATATTCTGGGTGTTCAAAGCATTTTGATCCTGTTTTTCCCCAGTCCATCTCCCATCAAGCTAAATGGGCCTGCCTTGGCACCTGATCCAATGTTTATGTCCCCGAAATGTGGCACAACACAAAACATCCCAAACTAATGAGCTTTTATTTAGTTTGTTAGAAAGGAGAAAAGGGAAAGTGACTGGTTCAGGGAAAATGTGTTTACAACTTCCACTTTATTGCACCTGAGGACAATGAGAACTTCAACTACTAGTTAAGTCAAGCTCTGCTCCTTTAAGGAGCTGAATAGATAAGAAATTCTTGCAAAAGCCCTCTTGGGTGAAAATGTTGATTTAGGTAGGGAGATGGTTGCATAACTTCGCGAATATGCTAAAACCTCGGAACTGTGTTTTGTAGTCTTTCTAGATATCAATATCCATATTAATCTCTCCACGCAGACAAGACAAGGCCTATCCCTGGGGCTGCAGGCTAGAGTTCTCCTAGGGGGTTCTGGCCCTTCAGGGTTTGAGCATCGGACAGAGCAAAACACTGCTGCTCGTGTGCGGAAGAACCTGCCCATCTCACCTGGGGATTGAAAAAAGAGTGTGGGGCCAAACCGAGCTCTGCTAGATTCCGCTGCGCCCTAGGCAGTTATCTCTTCCTGTGTGCCCTAGGCAGGTGTCTGAGAAGCATCTCGCTTACAGCAGGAACCCAATAAAATGCTGTTATGGCCAACTCCTTTAGATTAAACCCCCCAGAGGGGAACTGATTCCCGTCTCCCATGACCATGCCATATCACAGGGGTGCCACCAGCTCAGGCGCTTTCGAACAGAGGTCCTCAAACTTTTTAAACAGGGGGTCAGTTGGCTGGACTATAGCTTAAAAAAAAACAACCAACCTATGAACAAATTCACTGCGGGCCCAGGATGAGTCGGCTGCTAAGCAGGACAGAAGCCACGGCAAAAACACCCGGTGGGCTGGATAAATGTTCTTGGCGGGCCACATGTCGCCAGCAGGCCGTAGTTGGAGGACCCTTGCTGTTACCAATCCTTGTGTATTTTTTCATGGCTTCAACCTTGAACTCCCATCTTTTACCACTTCCTTATTGTTTCTAGGTCCTTTCCCTCACCCCTTCAGAGATGCTAAATGTAGTTAATCCGTAGAAGATACTAAGTCACATGCTTTCTCCCAGTTCACCCCTTGCCCCAATATCTTGGGTGTATCACTGACCTATATTCCTATTCCAAATTTCATTTCAATTTAGACTACCGGGAAGTTTTTATCATATATTTGAGTATTTGCTGGGGGAGACTCTTCCTTCTAAAAAGCAAACTAGGTCTGTGTACAATATGAAAAATTAATGATAATTTGTAAATTATTAAGGGTTCATGAGGAAGGGGGAGTGAGGAGGGAGGGAGGGGAATATGGAGAGCTGATACCAAAGGCCTAAGTAGAAGAAGGATGTTTCGAAGATGATGGCAACAAGTGTACAAATGTGGTCTGCATACAATAAATATATGTATTGATTGTGATAAGAGTTGTGTGAGTCCCCAACAAAATGATTTAAAAAAATGAAAAGCAAACTTAATAAAAGTTCTTTAGCTTCATTGGTTGCTATACCCTTTCAATTACAGTTTTTTTCAGTTACATTTTCAAATGTGAAAAGGAAATGCATTTACTGAAAGTTCGTGATTGCACAAACATTTCATCCACTAATCTTCATACACTTAAATCTAGGATAATGTCTCTCAGTTAAGTTTCAGATGTAGCTGAAGGTATTCCTAGGAAATTTACAGTTTCATTGGGATTTCCTGTTTATTGTTAATGTATGAGAAAAGTATGGATTTTTATTTTGTTGGTTCCCCTGTTATTTTAATAGGCTTTCAATTATTTCAATAGTTTTTGTTACCAATACTGTAGTTATTATAAATGCTTTTCTCTGGAAGAGTGCCTGAAAAGGCTTTTCCTTCCCACTGTTTATAAGAATTTTCAATCACTGCTTCTGACCAATGCTGAAGAGGAGAGGGGCTGCAGGGCATTGTGTGTGAAGCCAAATGCAGTGGGTATACCTCAAAGAAACACCGCGAGTTCTTTTATAGAGCTTGCTTGCTAAAGTTAGCCTACAAAAGCATGTGACCAATGGGAAGGCTTCACATACTAAACCCCCAAACCAAAAACATTGGAAGAGTCACAAATAGAGAGTCACTGCTCACCACTGAGGATCCAATGGCCAAAGAGCATGACGAGAAAAACTGCTACTACGGCCCGGTCAGAGTCCTGAGTATGGAAACAGGCTGCAGCAGTCCACTGAGGTGGGACACACGAAGTCTGAGGCTTCAGTGATGTCAGTCCAGAGCTTCCGACAATGGATCTGACATCTCTATTGTAGATCCGGTTTCTGCTCTTGGATGGTGCTAACTGGCTGACGATGAATCCAGGAATTCAGTACCAAAAGGCTGACCTGATTTTCAGATGAATTGAAAATGAAGCTCAACAGCCCTTCATTTTGTTTAAATAGGAGATTGTTAGGTGAAATGTTTATCTGATGTTCATTTTATCTTAGACAGAAATATCTTCGCCAAAATGAGTCAGACGGTGGGAATTTTCCTGTACTTCATGTCCATCAATTGGCTTTATTGGGAACTAACACTAGAAGGCTTTTGAAGTGAGTTTGACCGAGGAAGAACAGCAACATAGGGGTTTATGTTGGGTTCTATACCAGCCTGCCCCCACAGAGATTTCCAAAATTCTGATTTGGTTTTAGCACATTTCTTTCTTGAGCTTTCATAAAAAAAAAAAAAACTAGCAATCCAACAGACTCTTTCATGAAAATGTATTTCATGTTAAACACAAAGTACATATCATGCAAATGAGGCATCACCACAGTCACAATGGTGCTGCAAGATACAAGAGATCGCAACAAACATTTAACAAAATAAGGCTGTAAGATGGTGAGGCATTTTTTTCGGAAAGACAGAACCATGCTATTAAGTACTGTGTGCTTGTCATAGAAAGGATTTTCCCCCTGATAAATCAAGATAAATGTCAATGCATCATTGGAGGCATATATTTTATTTCATCTATATATACATACAATATACATACACAAACATACACAGCTTCTGTAATGAATAAATTCTTAAACTGTAGCTCCTTGGAAAAGCAAACGAGCAAGATTACTGTTGAGATTTCTCAATAGTTGCACACTTTCTGGCTGCATACATCTCTCAGAATTCTGGTTCTTTCCAAACCCCTCATTATACAAGTCAAATAAAATTTCAAAGAAAAAAGATCCCTTGAATCTAAAAGTCACACTTTTTAAACTAGGAGAGACAAAATTAAGAGCCGACATCGCTATATGGCATAAGAAGCATGGAGTATACATTCTGTGGTCATTTCCCCCATTCAGATGCTTTTAGGCTAAAGTCTGCAAAGGGATCTACTGGGACCAACTTAGGGCCCATCATTTCAGAGCACTCTGGTTTCCATTTGGTCCTGGTTTGAGTTAAGATGAGCAAACCGAAGAGTAAACCCACAACCCAACCTCCACCTCAAGATTCAAAAGAAATAGTAACATTATGGAAATCAATCAACTACATGTCGTGTTTTCATATATTCAACTCGATCCACTCAATGGCTTAGAGTGATGACAGTTTGGAGATTTTAAAGCACAACATGAAAGGGACTTCCTATCTTCAGTTGCCCATGTACATAAGAATCAACATAATAGAACAGAAACCATATACTGTTCAATTTCTTCTTTATTCAACCAGACTCACTACTGTAGCCCTCCAAGGGGATTGCAGGGTAATGTATTTTGCAAGTGGCTAGGCTTAATAATAATAAAGGGCTTCCAACAAAAATACCCAGGGGATCCTGGATTTCTTTAAAAAAAAAAACAAAGACAGGGAAATATGCAGCTTGAGTTTAGGAGAGTTGGGATAAATGTTTGGATAGAGTATTTACAGGAACAAATATCTAAATGGTTATGTGTTCCAACTTTGGGAATAGGATGGTTAGAAAGCACATTTCCAAGCTGGAATCACTTAAGCTATTCAGAGGTTCACTAGACTATTTGAGCAGTACAGGAAGTATTTAGCAGCAGCTGAAGCTTCTAAATAGACCAGGGGAATGAAACTGCTAAAGCCAAACAAGGTGAAATTCTCAAGGTTTCTACCAAGAGTGGCCAGTGTCTGACATACTAGGTAGGAATACAGCTACACTTAGATCTAGTAATTTGGAATCCAGTGGTTCAGGGTGACAGAAGCTTCTTCAGAGGGGTAGCAGCTCGGATAGGACCAGTAGCAGCTTCGTGGGGGCTCCAACCACCACCTGTGTCAATGTGAAACAAAACAAAACAAAAACAGGTGAGATCAATGAATTTGTGATGAGCTATGCTCTTACACTACAAACAGCACACAGTATGGCACTTTCTCAGGTCCCTTCAGCGAAGCAATCAGTTACATGGTTGACTTCTAACGGAAAGGTTGGTGGTCGGAGTCCAACCAGAGGTTCCTTGGAAGAAAGGCCTGGAAATCTACTTCTGAAAGATCACAGCCACTGAAAACCCTATGAAGCTCAGTCCTCCCCTGAAACACATGAGGTGGCCATGCATGAGTTGGACTTGACCTGATGCAACTAGATTTTCTGGAACATTCTACCTCCTTAGTGCTTATTTTCCTAGTTCACAGTATTTCTCAACAGACGTGCTATAGCATTTGGTGGAGAACTATTCTTTGAGATGGGCCAAACTTCTTTTTGTAATGGATTATCCTAAAAACTGCAGACGACTTAAATCACCAAGTTTAGCCTTCCAAAAGCCAACGTTGTCCCCCTCATTGTGACAACAGACACTGGCCATACATTTCTAAGCACTTCCTAGAGGGGTTGTACTACTCGTTGGAGCAAAGTTTTAGAACCAAAATATACCACAAATGAAAGCACATAAAAGTTTGATGAAGCTTTTTCTCTCTTTATGAACTGGGAGTTTGCACTTTTCTAGGTAGAGGTGTGGGGAATATATCTCAACAACCACAAATATTTCCCTAAGTTTTGTGCATTTCTGGTTCTACAAGAGCAGTGGTTCTTACCCGTCCTAATGCCATGACCCTTTAACACAGTTTCTCATGTTGTGGTGACTCCCCAATCATAACATAATTTTCATTGCTACTTCAGAACTGTACTTTTGTTTCTGTTATGAATCCTAATGGAACTATCTGATATGCAGGATGTAGTTTCATGGTTATAAATTGAACATAATTAAAGCATTGTGATTAATCACAAAAATATGTAATTAAATATTGTGAAGTATTTATTTCTAATGACATGTAAATGAAATTTTGTCTTAAAGCATAGTGTAGCATGGGTAACAGTCTTCATACCGGGTACTCGTATGTGGTTGTATCTGTATGTGGGTAGACCCACCTGGAGATGGATAGAGGAGCGGTGTCTCAGTTCCTAAGACCATCAGAAATATGTGTTTTCCAATGGTTTTAGGAGATCCCTGTGAAAAGGTCGTTTGACTTCCAAAGGGGTCGTAACCCACAGGTTGAGAACCGCTGCCCTCGAGTGTGCACTGAAGGGAGGATAATGTAGTCAAGGTATAAAACAAAAGATACCTCTGAATCAATGGTAAGCCATTAGCTGTCTGAGAATAGCATGTTTCAGTGGATGAGTTTTTTAAATATTCAATAAGGAAGCAGTACTTTTATACCACTTTCCCTTTCCCTTAAAGTGACCTCTTATGAATGAAATGGCCGTAACTGCTTTCTTAAGAACTGAGAGAAGTGAAGTCAAAAATGCACTCTCTATAGGCAATACAAGGGGACAGGGAGAAAGATCAGTCTACCTGTTACACAGCTACTTTGGCCACAAGGCCTCCCTACTCATCTACCTCATTTGAGAAATAAAAAGGCGAGGGTAAAAATTTTCAAACAACATTAAAATATACAGTGGCAGGCAGAATGCTGAGGACACAGAAGTGTATTTTTCCCATAGGTTTAAAATGGGAGCAGCTACAAGAATTTTTATGAAAGATTTTGATGACAGATTCAAATGATGAATTTCCATTATTAAAAACAAAATAATAGGACTGAGTCCCGGTGGCGTAGTGGCTGTGCACGGGACTGCAGCCCACTGGGATGGAGGTTCGATTCCAGCTCCATGGAGCAAAGACTGGGCCGCCCACTCCCACCACCTGAGGGCAGTGATTCCAAAAAAAAATGTATGTGGTTACATAGGTAGGTATGTACGCATATGTGTGTTGAGCAAGATACATGTGTATACAAATATGGCTATAGATATATATGTCTCTGTGTAGCACATATGAGTACATAATACATACAATAAAAACCACATAAGGGACAAAGTTACAAATACTTTTTAGACCACATATCTTGTGAGATTGGTTTATTAGGTTTGAAAGTTTAGGACCATAATTTCATAGGACAACTAGGTAAATTAGCTTAACAATGCTCACAAAATTTATGTTCTACATCCCAGATGAATTTGTAGTGTGGGGGGCTTAAAAGCTTGCAAACAGTTGTCTAAGACACAACTATTGATCTCTTATTGCCTATAGTAAAAGAGAAAGAAAACTGAAGACTCAGAGAAGCACTTAGTCTACAAGGCTAGTAAGTAGCCCATATGAACCTCACCTCAGAAACCCAACACCAGAAGAACTAGATAGTAGCTGGCTACCACTACTGACTGTTCTGACCAGAGACACAAAAGTATCATGGTAAGAGTGGAAGAAAATGTAGAATAAAACTCAAATTCTTAAAAAAGTATAGACTTAGTGAATGGATCATTAGTGACTACAAGATACCCCTAAATAATAATACCCCTATCTTCCTAAGAGATCTTTTAAACTTTGAACTTAAACCACATCCAGAGGCTGCCTTTCAGTTAAATAACAGATTGGCTTATAAAATAAACGATATCATTGTCTATTTCTCACAAAACAATATCACCAGTGAGCTCTTTTAAAAAATCATTTACATGTCAGCAAACAGTCTACATTACCTAAAGCAAAAGTGAGAAGGTATAAATAAGGAGAGAATATCTAGCTTAATAGACAATGAACAACAATGGAAATAGTGAGATGGTGGACACACTGATAGAAAATGCAACCAATAGGGGGAGGAGAGGGAAAGGTGGTGATGGCAACCAGCCCAGGAAAAAGGGAATAACAATTGATACAAATGCAGAGACAAGGTGGGTGAGAGAAGGCCAATAGGGATTGATTAAGACTAATGTAACAGAGAAAAAATACTGAAACCCAAATGGAGGGTATGACAGTGGGACAGGAGGGAAGCAAATGGAAATAGAGGAAGGAACTGGGGGATAATGAACATTTATAAAGGTTCAAATACAGGTACGTACATAAGGGCATATATTTATAAGTGAGGATGGGGAAAGAGATTAATGTATATACTTATAGGGTTAGTAGTAGGACAACAGATGGGCATTGGACCTCCACTCAAGTATCTTCTCGGTTCAAGAACACTTTGTTCTATTAAATTAGCATTCCAAGATGCTCATCTTTCTGACATGATCACTGAAGACAAATGTGTGCATAAGCAAAGGTGGTGAAGAAGCTGATGGTGCCTGGCTATCAAAAGATGAAGCGTCTGGGGACTTAAAGGCTTGAAAGTAAACAAGCAGCCATCTAGCTCAGAAGCAACAAAGCCCACATGGAAGAAGCACACTAGCGTGTGGAATCATGAGGTGTCAAAGGGATGAGATCTCAGGCTTCAAGAACTCAAAAGCACAACTTTGCATGTTCACTTTCCTTATATGATCCCTGAGGACAAACGTGTGCATAAGCAAATGTGGTGAAGAAAGCTGATGGTGCCCGGCTACCAAAAGATATAGCATCTGGGGACATAAAGGCTTGAGTAAATAAGCGACCATTCAGCTCAGAAGCAATAAAGCCCACACGGAAGAAGCACATCAGCCTGTGTGATCATGAATTGGTGAAGTGATCCGGTGTCAGGCATCAATGAGCTAAAATTATATTATTATTAATGAAGAGGAGTACAGATTGGGGACCCGAAGCCCATCAGTAGGTGAGGTGACATCCTTTTGCAGAGGGGTTACAAGGAGGAGATGAGTCAGTTAAGATACAGGGTAGGAGCTATGAAATATGCAACCTTTCTCTAGTTCCCATGCTGCCTCCCACCCACTATCATGACCCCAATTCTACCACATAAGTCCAGATAGACCAGGAGATGTACAGTGAAGTTGGAATCATGGGAAACTTAGGATAGATGATCCATCAAGACTAGTAATAGGAGTGTAATACCAGGAGGGTGGAGGGATGGAGGAATAGGAAGGGAGAACCAACTTCAGGGATCTTCATGTAGCCTCCTCTCTGGGGCACGGACAACAGGGAAGTGAGTGTTGGGACACATTATACAGTGTACAGGATGAAAAAATAATTTGTAAATTACTAAGGGTTCAAGGGGAAGGGGGGGAGGAAGGGCAATATAGGGAGCAGATAATGGGGGCCTGGAGGGAGGGAGAATGTTTTGAGAGTGATGATGGCAATGGGTGTATAAAAGTAGCCTGCATACAACTGAGGTTATATGGGATTGTGATGGGAGTTGTTGGGGCCCCCCAATAAAATGATTCATTAACAAAAAGGGGGTAAGGGGAAAGGGGAGGTTTTTTTTTTTAAAGAGGAGCTTGTACCAAGGGCTCAAGTGGAAAATGTTGGGAAATGTATGTGGAAACGTGTGCAAATATGCTTGATACAAATGATGTACTGAATGTTGTAGTAGCTGTAAGAGCCCCCAATAAAATTTTTTAAAAAAGAAAGAAAATGCAACCAATGCCCCCAATAAAATGATTTTAAGAAATGTAACCAATGTCACTGAACAATATGTATTGACATTATTATGAGTTTAATTTGTCATGTAGACTTTGAGCAAAAACATTATATGTATGTATGTGTATGAATAATTCCTTTTTAATAGTGCCAAATTATTCATCTATTATTTTTAAAAATCATTTTGAGGGCTCTTACAGCTCTTATCACAACCCACCCGTCCATCTATTGTGTCAAGCATGTTTGTACATTTGTTGCCATCATCATTTTCAAAACATTTTCTTTTTATTGATCCCTTGGTATCAGCTCATTTTTCCTACCTTCCCCATTTTCCCTCCCTCAGGAACACCTGATAATTTATAAGTAATTATTATTTTTCATGTCTCACACTAACTACTGTTTCCCTTTACCCACTTTCCTATTGTCCATCTTCCAGGAAAGGGGTTATATGTAGATCATTGTGATCAGTTCCCCCTTTCTCCCTCCACTTTCCCCTTTCCCTCCTGGTATCGCTACTCTCATTATTGCTCCTGGGATGTTTACCTGTCCTGGATTCCCTGTGTTTCCATTTCCTATCTGTACCCATGTACATGCTCTGGTTTAGCTGGATTTGTAAAGTAGAATTGGGGTCATCATAGTGGGAGGAGGAAAGCATTCAAGGACTAGAGGAAAGTTGTATGTTTCATTGGTGTTATACTGCACTGTGTATGAGTATAAGCACATGGAAACAAAGTGATTATATACCTTAGATAAAATTTCTCATGTAAATATAACTTCTAGAAGTACTATGACAAGAAAAAAGGGCCAAAGAAAAGGTGTGCATATGTGGGGGGATACTGCAGGGTGCACATTGTAGTTCTTCTCTCCCTCAGGTATGATCAAAGGATACATGTTGGCTCTGGAAGAATCCAGGACCAAACCACAAAATAGTATGACATTTGGCCAAACACACTGACGTGCATCCATAATTCAAACACAGAATACTGTATGCCGCTGAGCAAAACTAGGGGGCAGAGTTAATTTTCTGAATAGGGGTTTGCAAAACTAAAACCACTTTCTCCCCTTGCCTCTGAGAGAGGTCCTACTCAAGACTGATCATTGGCCAAACTTCCAGCTGGGGTGTCTCAACCTTTTTGTACACATATTCTCAATAGCAAGGGTGGGATGAGGCACTAAAAACTCTAATCTGAAGGGTTCCCTTAAAATCTCATGTCCTGCATGTGCTGCAGTATATGGCATAATACATTCCTGTAGGTATTTTTCAAGCAAAATGTAGGAGGCGGAATGATGTGCACCCTATATTCCCAATGTCCAGGTAGAGAGTGATGGACTTACAAGTAGCATCTACAGACCAACTGTACCTTTCCTTAAAGAGGTGTTGGATTTGTCAACAGAAGGTGTTCAGAGTATTTTCTTGGCCGGGACTGTTAAATCCTTCGATCAGGTTTTTGTTACAGTCATCCAAGCTGAGATTCTCACTGGATCTCTTGGAGAATGCAGGAGGGCCAGTGAAATCTAAGAGATCTTGAAGTGCTCGCGCATGACCAGTTCCATTCTGGTCTAGGGATCCCCCAGGAATCATCTCACTCACTGGTGAAAATTCTGGGATGGAGATGAGCTCTTCTTTTGAAACAGGACTAGAAGAGATGAAAGAAAAAAAGACAGGAGGAGAATAAGAGCTTAAGCATACTATTTCGAACCACTGAGACTAGATGAACGCTTGGAACTATTGACCTGGGACAATCTTGGAACTTTAAATAAAAAAGTAGCCTCAGAAGTCTTTAAACCAAATAATAGTTTAGCTTAAGTCATTAAAAAAATGTCTACCATGATGATACAACCATGATGGAAAATGGTAAGATGGTAGGATGCTTGCTAAAAAATCTAGAAATAGAAATGATTTGTGATCCAGCATATCACCCAGCAATCCCATTCTAGGTACATATCCTAGATAAACAGAAGCAGTAATATGAACAGAAATACCATACACCCATATTCAATGCAGCATTAACAACTTAAATGTCTATCAACAGATGAATGGATAAACTGTAGTACCGACATACTACCCATAAATGCTACCCATAAAAATAAATTTAAGTCTGTGAAACATAACATTCATGAATCTAGAAGAACACTATGCTGAATGAAGTATGTCATTGTATGGTATAACTTTTATGAAAAGTCAAGAAAAGGTTTATTTATAGAAAGCAGTAACTGTGATAGCTTTTTTGGGGGGTGCCAACATGGCTCCCATAGGTACATGTGGACAGGGTTTAGCCTATCGTTCTGGTCGTAGCTTGATTGGAGGGCAACCCAGATAAATGGCGGGCCACTTTCTCTGCTTCACCTTCTTGTTGGCGAAGCACATGCCTGAGACTTGCCAAAGCCTTGTGATACTTCTCCACCAATGGATCCACAAGACTCTGCACCCCGTACCGGCCTGTGATCTGCTTGCATCCACCATCATTGCATGTAGCTCCGAGAGTCAGAAGAGGGATTTATGGCCTAGTGTTGGACTAGTGATGTGGACTGTGCTGGGATGGTTTCTCGAGTACCAATTACTGCCTCACATAAAGCTTTCTTACACCTATATGGGTGTCATTGTATTTGTTCCTCTTGTTGACGCAGCCAACACCATTACCAAGAACGGGAGGGAGAGGGAGAGAGGATGGCTCAGTATACACAACACACTTACTTATTACACAATCACTTATTACAGGGGCTGCCACTTTACAGATGGCAGAGCAAATCCTATCCCTCACAATGAAAATTGTATTTGTGAATCATGAACATATTTCTACAAATAAGGAAAAATTTTAAACAGCAGAAATCAAATTATGAGTTTTCTTTTCATTTCAATTTCCCTTCAGAGTCACATGCATGTGCCGAAAGAGCCGCATTTGGGCCATAAGCTGCAGCTTGCTGATCCCTGACTTACTGGATAGTAAGCCACTGCCACTGCCACCAACTGGATTCTAACTCACAGCGACCCAAATAAGGTTCCAAGGCTATACATTCTTACGGGAATAGATCACCTCATCTTTCTTCGGAGAAGAGCCTGGTACTATCAAGTAAGCAATTCAGCCAAAGCTTACCTAATAGCACCACCAGGACTCCCTAGATAGTAGACGTATGCCTATTCAGGGTAACATGGAAAAAATCAATATAATGTGACCAAAGTAAATGACATTGAGGGGTATGAAAGAATAAAGGACAGCTACAGCAAATGCTATAATGTCAACAATTCTACAATAGTATATCAACCACAAATCTCTGTGTAGTTACATAGGTAGATATACGAGGGGGTACCCTAAAAAACAAACAAAAATAATACTCATTTTTATGTGAGGGGAATAGTGTATTTGGAGTGTACTCCACCAGGTCAGACTGAAAATGTTGCATAATAGTGTGTGACAAAAAAAGACCTGTCTTGTGGCAGATGGGAGACTGCTTTTTTGCCCCCACCACAACAATGCATCTACTCACGAAGCCATCTCAGTACACCACTTTTTGGCAAAAGTAGCATGTCTCTCTTGCCCCACATACCTGACTCGCCTGATCTTACTCCGTGTGACTTCTTTTTGTTTCAGTGAATGAAGAGGGGCACAAAAGGGCAGAATTTGACAATGAAGGAGGGGCGAAGAAAAAAATGAAGGAGGTATTGTCAGTCATCTAAGCAGATGAATTTGTAAAAGGCTTCAAAGAATGGAATCACAGATTTGACGAATGTCTGAAGTATAATGGAAAGTCCTTTGAAGGTAACAATGTTTTGTTAAAAATAGATAAGTACATAGCTTTGGGGGGAAATTCCATTTTTGGGGGGTGCCACCTCATAGATGCTATATAAATATGAAAGGACATGTATGTGCACATCTAGTTGTCTGTGCTTGTATATTACACATATGTTCTGACATAACAGAGGACACAGCTGTGAAAACATCTTAGAAATATCTAAACACCTTATGGATCTGAGTGGTGAGTTTGAGGGCTACCGAGCACAGTCTCAGGGGACACCTACGCCAATTGGCATAACAGAGTTCAGAAAAGTAATGCTCTATATTCTAGTTGGATGAGTAGCATCTGCAGTCTCAAAAGTTTTCAAGAGGCATATGGGAATGGCATGTTCTCAGCATTTCTTAGCATCCCTGAAAGAACGTTTTAACAAGTACTAACTGAAAAACTTCATACTGAGCATTGCTTACCTGCATTGTGTGTAACCTGGGTGTTGTCTTAGTAAATTCTTTAATTGTGAATATGGTCTATGGGTTCTATGCAGCCACTGCAATGAATTACCAAACATAGTAGTTGCAAAAATAGAGAATGGTGTATATGACAGAACAAAAAGTACTTCCAGAACCTTTAAAATGGAAATTAACATAGCAAGTAAACATTCAAACGTGAAAGCAAATGGAGGAAGGGTGAAGGGGATCTTCAACAACCCCATGCTGCCTCCCTAGTAGTGCGGCCTTGGGCCAATGGCTTCTCTTTCCAGGCCTGGGTTTCCTCCCCTGTGAAAGGGGAAGGATCTTCTTTGCTCCTAACGACTCCTGAGTGGGCACTGAGTCATTGCTAAGGTTAGGTTATGAACCTTTGTAAGCAACAGCCTTGGCCAGCCAGTCAGCTACACATGGGGGTCACTTGCTCACCCACTGCTCGCTCTCTCTCTCTCTCTCTCTCTCTCTCTCTCTCTCTCTCTCTCGCTCTCTCTCCTCTTTCTAGAGATAGGGAAGTGCGTCACCCCGGTGACTCCCAGGCTTAGCAAGAGGAAGAGTGGCTTGGGACTTGCGGTCTTAGCACCAAGTATCACTCTTAACAACCAAGGTAAAGCTGTGGCCAGGTTTTTCAGGTGAATTTCAGAGGCTCATCTGTCATGCCCCTTAAACCAGCAAAGGACCACAGTTGCCCTAACACTATTTACTATGTCTGGAATCTAGGTGCAATGACTCATGTGCCGAACCCACCCCCACCAATCCCCATCTTCCCCCACCTCCATTCCTCAGGGTTTAACAGCTGCTCCAAACATGGGAAGAGAGAGGACGAGCTCAGGTGCTGGTCCTGGAAATCACTGTTCTAGATGCAGAGGTGGTAACAGGAAGAGCTCAGACCACACGCAAAGCCTTCACTTCCTTGAATTCTGGTCAGTGCCCTGTCTTGTACTCAGAATCCAAAGGCAATAAACAATAAGTAAAGCGGGCTTACCAAGGAGGTGAGCAGGAGGGAATTTTTTATTAACCTGTCAGATGTCTCAGTTGTCTTCTGCAAGGGGCCAGTGGCACCAGTTAGAGGAAACCTATCAACATGGGTGCTGTGGGGAGGCAAGAGCTGCAGGCTTGTTATCAATCTATGGAGGATTTGCTCTTACTGGTTTTCATGGGGCCCACTGGACTCTGGGTCTTCACATCTGCCTCAAGCCTGGAGCAAGATGAGGCGGGATACTTACTTACAATCAGTGTTCCCAGACCAAGCTGGGAACTCCTGCCAAGGAGGAAAGTGGAAGCTCTTGCAGACTAGACCATAGGCTGAGCATTTACACAATACGAGACTTCCTGCCTGACTTTCAGACCTCCCATACTCCATGGTCCTGCCCTGGGAAGCCAATGCCCAGGCCTCTACCCTAATCCCATGAGTTCTCCTTTTATTATTATTTTTTTTAGTTTTTTTTTTTAGGCATCATTGCCCTCTGGTGGTGGAAGTAGGAGGCCCAGCCTTTGCTCCCGTGAGCTGGAATTGAACCTCCATCCCAGTAGGCCGCAGTCCCGCGCACAACCACTACGCCACCGGGGCTCAGCCATGAGTTCTCCTTTTATATGGGATTAATTTCTTCCTTTGTATGGAATTAATTTCCCAGTTGATTTCAAACATAAACATGGTCTAATTAAATGATGTCTTATGTTTTTAAGATCTGAGAGCAAATGAGTACCTCTTTCAAGCTTCCATTTACCAGTTTCTTGACAGATGAGACCCTGGACAGCATAGAGTCCATGGGTGCCTCCCAAGAGCCCCTTTGCCCAGGGTTGTATCATCCTCCAGGAGCCTCCAGGCCCAGGAAGTGATACATGTAGCCCTCACTCTGGGTAGGCCACAGTCGACAACTGACAGATATACTGGTAGAAAGGCCACCTCTGTTACCCCAAAGGGACAAATTCTCTGGGATATATTCCTCCCCCAGAGCTCATAGGAACAGCGAAGGCCACATCCTTGCTTAGCACCTTTTCCTACCCCATCTTGCTCTCCTACCCACCTCTCCTGAGAGTTTTTCCCCAATAAATCCCTGTCCTTGGCTCTACTTCTAGGGAACTTGGTCCAAAACAGTCCTGTTGTATCACAAGAAGCTAACTTGTAACACCAACCAAAGGTACATTATATGATCTGACTGTGTAAAAATGAAGAAACCAACTAAGACGGTGAACGTGCTGGAAAAAGAAATGAGAGTTTAATGCAAAAGAACTGGATATACCTCACGTCCATAGACTGAACTTCTTCAGTGGAATCATCCAGACTGTTTGATTTCCCATCAAGGGCATCCAGATGAATGAGTCCTGGAACTGGTTTAAGTCCGTTAGCGAAAACATCCCGAGGAAAAGTTTCTGGGGCAGCTCGCCCTACACCATTCACTTCCTGGCATGCATTCAATCCAATGATTTCTATTTGAGAACACAAAGTCATCTTGTGGCTTATTTAAGGTTCCAAACAAACAAAAATAACAGCTATACATTAAATTCATCCTTTGCTTCACATCTTTTACCAAAAAAGTCCAGAAATAATTCCACATAACCCCCTACACAAGGAGTCCTAGTGTCATTGTGGGTTGAGCAATGGACTGCTAAATTGGAAGGCTGGTGGTTCAAGCCCAGAAACCACTCTGAGGATGGAAGATAAGGCTGTACAGATTCATGGTCTTAGAAATCCTAGGAAGCAGAGCTCCTCCTCTTACAGAATTAATATGAGTTGGGACCACCTCGCTGGCAGTGGGTTGGAATGGGTTTGGAATCTCCTACACACAGAGGAGAGAAGACAAATAGCATTACCAGTGTTTGTGCAGGGCTGGTGACACACCCAGGGAGTTTCAGTCATATAGAGCCCAGCTTCCAGGGACCTGGGCAGCATTGTGGTGGGCCACAGGAAAAAGGAAAAATGAGAAGAGAGAATCTGAGCTGTGATGTCTTTCCTGACTTTGGCTGCTCGGAAAGATTCAACCCTAAGATGTTTTTATAAAAGATATGATAAAATATTCCAGAACCCTAAAATCTGGGAGAGAGGAAAAGCCTCCATAGAAGAACAGTCAGGTCTTCTTAAAGCCTGCTCCACAGATAAGCTCCTTGAAACGTATGAGAAGGCACACAACCGGATTCTTGTGCTGGAGAAACTGACGATCCGGAAGCCTGTGATTTTCAAAATGAATGAGACATACCCAATGCTGCTGATACTCCCCCCTAGGGGCAGGGGACTGGACTGCCTATGTCCTTTCTTAGAACCTCATAAAACCACAGGCAGGTCCCACTGCAGGAAGCTTTAAGTGAGCTCTCCCTTGCTGAAAGGGAGCACCAGACAACCAGACCTCCACTCACCAATTTTGTTGGGGACAACTGGTTTTGCCTTATTTTCCACACACACAACAGGTGGGCTTCCCACTTTAGGCTCGTCTTTCTGAAAACAAATACAGAGGGGATGAAAAGAGAGAAGTCTAAGTGTGCATGACATGAGAAGAGAGTAGTTTTTTTTTTAATCGTTTAATTAGGGTATATTCCAAACATCATATCATTCAATAGTTTAGCTATATCAAACAGTAATGTACAATCACTACCAAAATCAACTTGAAAATATGTTTGTCCTTCTTGTACTACTTGTTATCAGCTTTCCATTACACTCCCACCCCCACCTCCCCTACAAACATTCAATGTCTCAATAGATTCATCCATCCTGGGCTTCATATGCCAAAAAACATAGAAAAAGACCTAATAGTCAAGAAGGCTACAAAATACAATATAAATAAACCCCAGTTTGAAGAGAAAAAAAAACAAATACAGAAGGTATTGGGCCCACTGGGCTGGCAGTTCAAATCCAGCAGCAGCTCCCCAGGAGCAAGGCTGGGTCTCCTACTCCCACCAGAGGGCAGTGATGCCCCCCAAAAAAAGAAGGTATTGGAATTTTGCTGGGTCATTTACATGTTGATTCTGTGAATTTTCTAAGCTTATGCCAAATGAGGTATGTTTCCCTGACTGCTATATCACCATCCTTCTTTTCACTCATGGACTATCATGCGTTCGAGGAGCCTTGGTGGTCCAACAAATGCTTATGCAATCAGCTGCTAACCCAAAGGTTGTTGGTTCATACTTACCAAGTGATTTCATGGGAGAAAGACCTGGGAATCTGCTCCTGGAAAGATTACAGCCTAGGAAGCCCTGTGGGGCAGTTCTATTTTGTGTTACAGGGTCACTGTGAGAAGAAATCGACTCACAGGCACCTAATAATTACACTATTGTGCCATTCCCAGCACCCTATTTCATGGAAGAAATATTTTATCCATAAAAAGTTACCACCACTCTTATTTCTTTTAAGGCACCTAAAAAACCTAATGTCCATTGAATCGATTCTGACTGAAGGTAGATCATGTGTATCATAGAACTATGCTCAGTTGGATTGTCAATGGTTGAATTTTTGGTAAGCACATTGCTAGGTCTTTCTTCTGAGGTTTACTTGGTTGGTCTTGAATCTCCAGACTGTTGGTTAGAAGTTGAGTAAATTAACACTTTGCAACATCCAGGGACTCCTTGAGAGATCTATACCCTCCTCAGTCTAGCCAGGGAAAGAGCAGAAAGAATCATTTTCGTCCAGTTAATCCTCTCCAATCCCTATACTTTCTTATGAATGAAGAGTACCCTGAATTTCCCACCTTCATTTCTACCTTCACTTCTGGAGACACATCACTCTTCCTTGTTCTCTTCATGATTTCATCAATTCTCTAAAAACCAAGAAGAATAAAATAGGAATCAACAAGACCCAAACCATACAAAAGTAGTAGAGTCTATAAGCAATTTCTTATTTCTCAGAAAACTGGTACAAGATCAATGTTAGCACAAGATCATCAGTATAAAAAGGATTTCCGGGGCTGAGCCCCGGTGGCGTAGTGGTTGTGTGCGGGACTGCGGCCCACTGGGACGGAGGTTCAATTCCAGCAGTGGGGCTGGGCCTCCTACTCCCACCACCGGAGAGCAGTGATGCCCCCCCCCCCAAAAAAAAAGGCTTTCCATATGGTACACTTCCTGCTCTGTGAACCAGATCAAATGCTTGACAAGTCGATCAGTATGTATATAGAATCAACATTCAAATTACATCCTCTTTCTTTCCTTAGGTTGTCTTTAATTCCACAGATCATCACATGCCCCTCAAGAGGACTGCATTACAGAAAGCGAGCGTGAAAAGGTTCAGGGGAAGAGACACAGACTGCTCTCCCAGCTCCCAAGCCTATAGCACTACAAGGTCCAGGCTGATCCTAAGAGCACCCATATAATGGACCTTTACAGTCAACATCCAGAACCCAACTCCATCCATAATTACATTAAATGCAAATGGAATAAGCACTCCAATTAAAATACAAACTGTCAAACTGGATTTGGGGGGGGGGCATCACTGCCCTCTGGTGAGAGTGGGAGGCCCAGCCTTGCTCCTGGAGAGCTGCTGCTGGATTTGAACCGCCAAGCCAGTGGGCCGCAGTCCCGCACTCAACTACTATACTACTGAGGCTCAACCCCTGGATGTTTTTTTTTTTAAGAACTATATGCTGTTTACAAAAGGCATGCTCATAAGTACACACCTAGGTGAAAAGTAAAAGTACGAGAAAATAGTTACCATTGAAATAAAGCTGATAAAGTGGACTTTAAAACATTATTACCACAGCTAAAAAACAGTTCATAATGATAAAGAAGCAAATTCACCATGAAAATGTAACATCTGAAATATATATTCACCAAAGAGAAATATATATTCACCAAACAGGTTTTCAAACATATAAATTAAAAGTAGACAGAAAAGGAGAATTAGAAAAATTCATAGAGGTATAGCTTTTTATACTCCTTTGCCAGCAGTAGCATATAATGACGTAATAAAGGCAAGATTTGAGCAATACTATCAATAAAAAACTTAATTGACAGCAATAAGTACACTCCATCAACAACTACAAAATAGAACTGCAGGGCCCAACTTAATCCAGGAATACATATGGCAGCCAATTAAATAGGAGGGGAAAGAAAAGGGAAAAAGAAGAATACATGGGTAGGGGGAAGGAGGGCACAAACCCACCCAAGGGGAAGGTGTTGTCTACATCTCCACAGGAGAGGGAGAGACCAGGCTTCAACCGGATGTGTGAAGACTTGAATACAACATACTGGTATGTACCAGAGAACCAACAGAGAAGTCTGAGGGTCCAGCCCCAATTCCAACTGAGCATAATAGTGGGACAAGAGAAAAGTAAAAGGAAATAGAGGAAAGAACCAGGAGACAAAGGTCTATTTATAGAGGTCTAAATACAGGCGTGTATATAAGTATATATGTAAATATATTTATATATAGTGAGGGGGATATATCTATGTATTTACATCTATATATTAAGCATTAAGTTTGGGGCTGAGCCCCGGTGGCGTAGTGGTTGTGCACGGGATTGCGGCCCACTGGGATGGAGGTTCGATTCTAGCTCCACGGAGCAAAGGCTGGGCCTCCTACTCCCACCACCTGAGGGCAGTGATGCCCCCCCCAAAAAAACAAAACAAAACAAAAAAAGAATTAAGTTTGCAGATGGGCATTGGGCCCCGACTCAAGCACTCCCTAAACACAAGAACACTTTGTTCTAATAATCCAGCATCCTGTGATGCTCACCTTCCCGACAAGATCACGGAAGACAAAATGGGTGCATAAGCAAATGTGGTGAAGAAAGCTGATGGTGACTGGCTATCAAAAGATAAAGCATCTGGGCTCTTAAAAGCTTGAAGATAAATAAGTGGCCATCTAACTAAGAGGGAACCAAGGCCACATGGAAGAAGCACACCAGCCTTTGTGATCATGAGGTATTGATGAGATCAGGTATCAGGCATCTAAGACCCAGAATAAAATCATGTCCAATTTAAATGGGAGGTGGTGGGGTGTGGAGTGGAGACCCAATGCCCATTTGTAGACAATTGCATATCCCCTCACTGAAGGTCACAAGGAAGAGATGAGCCAGTCAGGGTGCCGTATAGCACCAATGAAACACACAACCGTCCTCTTGTTCTTTAATGATTCCTTTCCCCCACTATCATGACCTCAATTCTACCTTACAAATCAGATTAGACCAGAACATGCACACTACTACAGATAAGAACTTCCAATACAGGGAGTCCAGGATAGATAAACCCCTCAGGGCCAATAATCAGAATAGAGATACCAGGAGGATTAGGGGAAGGTGGAAGGAGAAAGGGGAAATCGATCACAAGGATCAACATATAACCCCCTCCCAGGGGGATGAACAATGGAAAATAATGGATAAAGAGCGACAGAGGATGATGTAAGATATAAAATAATAATAACTTATCAAGGGTTCATGGGGGAAATGAGGAGCTGATATCAAGGGCTCAAGTAGAAAGAAAATGCTTTGAAAATGATAATGGCAGCTTATGTGCAAATGTGCTTGACACAATGGATGAATGTATGGATTGTGATAAGAGATGTAAGAGCCCCCAATAAAAGTATTTAATAAAAAAATAAAATTGGACTCCCAATTCGTTCCTCCCAAAGTCCTCCTGGTCCTGAATACTTTAAAAAAATGGTTTTATGGAGCTACAGCATACAAATCAATTAGTTAGGCCATATTAAGAAAGGTTATATATTCATCACCACAATCAATTTGGAACATTTTCTTCCTTTTTGTTCTCTTTGCTATTGGCTCTCCATTTCCTCCCACCCTCTCCTTCCATGGCCCTAAGTGATTATTAATCCTATTGCTGTCTTCATAGACCACTCATCTTGCTCAGTTCTTACCTTCTTCCTCTCCAGTCGCTCCTGCTCAATCTGCAGCATGATCTGTTCTCTTTCTAGACGCATTTGCTTAGCAGCTTCTTGGGCCTTTGCTTCGGCTGCTTCTTTCTAAAAGAAACAGGTAAATGAAGGTGCCAGCTTTATTTAACTCAGAAAACATTGTTCAACTCATCGCTTTCCCCAAAGTAGGGTACCATTCCAATATTCAATGTAGATTTACACAAGCTTCTCAATAATGGTGCAGTAGGTTGTGTGTTAGGCTGTTAACCATAAGGTCAATGGTTCAAACCCACCAATCACTACTAAACAGAAAGGTGAGGCTTTCTGTTTTCATAAACACTTATAGTCTCCGAAACTCACAGGCGTATTTCTACTCTGTCTCAACAGGGTCGTTATGAGTCAGAATTGACTCAATAGCAATGAGTTTAGTTTTTTAGTTTTCTCAATATTGAAACAGACTAGCTGATGCCTGTCCAATATATTCTTTTAAAAATAGTTGGCATATACTCCATGTATCATAATTATTCAGTTATATTAAAGAGTTGTGCAATCACCACCAAAATCAATTTCAGCGTTTTTTCTTCTCATTGTTGCTTGCTCCATATACCAACCCCCCCCCCATCATCCCCTGCCATGCTCCTAGGTAATTATTAATCTACCTACTGTCTCAATAGATTTACCTAGCCTGGATTTCATATATAGAAAATCAGGCAAAACACAAACAGGAAGAAACAAACAAAAACAAAAAACACCACAAGGCGCCGATCAATGTGCTCTACTTGCTGTCTGCAAGCAATGTGCACTTATTCCGCCTTCTGGAGTGGGCTGACCAAGGACAGTGAGGGGCTCTATCAGCGACGCTGATGAGCTGGCCCAGCCCCACAGTCGGGGCCTGGAGAACAGAGGTGGGAGCTTGGGGGTTCCCATGGCCGCCTCCCAGAGGCCAGGTTAGCGGGCTGAACTCGGTAGGGTCCTAAGGATCTCCTGGCTGGTCTCCCCAGCATCAGTGTTTACCCATCTGGGTCTGCACCCTCGGGGCCAGTCACCAGTGACAGCAGAGGGGCCACCGAGAGGCCCGCTCTGGTGGGGCAGGAGCTTACTCCCAGGATATGGGAGGCCCTGCCGGGAGGGGCCCAAGAGCCCAGGAACCCAAGACAGGAAGGACACGGGGACCCTGGTCCAGCCCTGGCACCCAAGGACAGATGGCGGGTTGGGCTTCCTTGCAGAAACCAAAGCCCCTCTTACTGTGTTAGGGCACCCTGGGCACGAGAGGCCTGGTGAAGCCTGGGCAGGGGCTCTGCCTGCCTGAGGGGGCGGGTCCAGAGCAGCTGCCCAGAGGAAAGAAGCCCCACCTCTGCCTCCAAGACATTCCCATCATCTCCCGGGCCCTTTTCTGCCAATGAGGGAGGCAGCCTGGTCAGCACCAGCCCCTCCAGGGCGTCCTTCCTGTTGCTCCTCCCATCTAGTGAAGCTGCTGAGTGAAGCCCCTCCTGCGCCGCCTACTGCCTCGTGGTGGACCTGAGGTCCCTGCCAAGTCAGAGCTGAAAACTGTGCCAAAGTCCAGCGATGCCCTTAGACACCATCCTCCTCACCAATCTCCCCTACCCTGGGTCTCCTGACCCTTGGGACTGCCCCTTGGTGCTCCTGGCGTCAAGTCACAAACAATCTCCCTGGAGCTCCAGGGGTGGGACCCATGCATAGTACCCTCCCTGGTCACCCACTCCTCAGTGTTAACCCCTGGGGACACTGTCCACCACCATTTTGCACACTTCCTGTTCACACGCCA
Organism: Nesogale talazaci; assembly: GCA_004026705.1. Classification (NCBI taxonomy): domain Eukaryota; kingdom Metazoa; phylum Chordata; class Mammalia; order Afrosoricida; family Tenrecidae; genus Nesogale; species Nesogale talazaci. The sequence continues at coordinate 39,552 of PVJH01019497.1, forward strand.
CATGTTGCCCACCCGGGAAAGATGGAAAAAAAGTATTCACATGGTTGTTGAAAAATACACATCCCAAAACCCAACTAGACAAAATATAGAAAAATCTCAATCAAAAGGAAAGCAGAAAATATTAAAATGTGAAACAATTTTAAAGTAGGTTAAAAAGGAGATCGGGCTGAGCCCCGGTGGCGTAGTGGTTGTGTGTGGGACTGCGGCCCCACAGGGTTGGTGGTTCATATGTAGCAGCAGTTCTCCAGGAGCAAGGCTGGGTTTCTTACTCCTATCAGAGCAGTGATTCCAAAACAAAAAACAAAACAAAAAGGAGATCAAATGATAATATATTACATTTTGACCTAACTGTACCTGCTATAATCGACTTTACAATGCTTTCTGTCTGACAGCAAGGCTATTCCGTCCTTGGGCTATATTCAGAGGGGACGGATATACTGGATGATTAATCCATGTGGAGAACTTGCAAGTGGATTTTGGGCTTTCACTGCCATCCATACCTTTCTGCAAACCTGGCATTCACAATTTAAACTCTGACATCATTTTCCATTCAATATATTTTTGGTTCATAATACAAATCACCTGCAGATGGCAACCAAGGTCTTCCAAATCTGAAGCTCGTCTCTGGCCATGGAATGTGCGTGTGGTGGAACATTTCAGGAAGTTAACTACCCCATGAGTGACCCTTAACAACGAGAAGCTGGTACTGTTGGATAAAGACCCCAATTTCTTCATCCTTCAGAAGGTCAATTCTAAGGCATGTTCCAGTTGTTCCCAGGTTATACAGTGGCATGCAATTACCCGTGCGTGGATCAATGTATTGACTTTCCCCTCACTCTTCAACCAGCTTCCTGGGATTCCCTTCCAAATAAGCAATTTATAACCAAGTTCTGGCCCAGAGTCTGTCTTTGGGAGCACCAAAGCTGACGTGAAGCAAACATTACCACCTTCACTTCAGTTCCCTAAAGTAACATATTTCCAAGCCAGCCTGCACGCCTCTTAAAATTTTCAATATTATGAGCCATTCAAATTTACATACATTTGCCTTATATTAACTAGCCCTTAAATTACAAGGAAAGTGTATCTACAGGTTCATACTGTACCTGCTTCTCAATCATGACTTTTTCTTGCTTTTCCCTTTCTTGCTTTTCCCTTTCTTCTTTTTCTTTCAATCGCAGCTCTTCCTCGGCCTTCTGCCTCGCCTCCTCTTCTGCTTTTCTTTTCTCTTCCTCTGCCTGCCACTTCCTTTCTTCTTCACGTTTACGGGCTTCTTCTTCTACACGAAGCCTTTCTTCTTCTGCCTTTCTTTTCAGTTCCTCTTTCTCCAGCCTTTTGAGGACATAATTGTTGTCAGAAGACATGTTCACAAGGTAAACTACCAAAGAACTTCTGTGTGCTGATAGCATCATGTGAACAAGGCCACACACTGGGATGAGTGTCCATGCACTAACATGATGGACTCTTCCCAGAAATCCAACTCAATCTAGAGCTTGTGTCATATTTCCCAAAAAGAAGAAGAAAGGTTAAAACCCTCCAGGCTTTCAATAAATAGAGTGAGGCCCCCGCAAGTTTTGTCTGCCGCACTCCTTCCATTTATCTTCTACCCATGGGTCACTATGGGGAATCCACCCCTTCCATCCTCTCTGGATCTTCAGAACCCTTCTTCAAGCAGGTTAGAGAGAAGATGAGAACACTTACCTAGGCCTTTTCTTCTCTCTGGCAATACGACTTAAATGCAAAGGACTGCACACTTCTCCACTTGTGCTATTAACTCCATGTCCTATGTCGTCTCCAGCCCCATATCCCTTCTATTGTCCCCTTTCATTGCCAGAGGCTTCCTTCTGCACACCCCTTTCCCATTTCCTACAAAAGTACATGGGCTTGGGCATCCCACGCTTTCCTGGACCCTCTCTGCCCCGCCTCTCCCCCACAGACCTCTTAAGGTTCACTCCCTAAACTCTTGCAGTCTGGTCTCTGGCCCCACCACTCTTTTCAAACGTGCTCCTTCAAAATCTCTGTTTATCTCAATACTAAGAAAAATAGCCTGTTCTTGGCTCTCAACACATCTTGGCATTCAATATCCTGCCTTGAGAAAAGGTTGCATTGCCCTGGCTCCCTCCTCTGCAACTGTCATCCTCTGCTTGCCCTAGATCACCAAACAGCCTGCCACCTGGAGTGCTAGTCCTCAAGCAGCCGGCCTGAGTCCTGAGGGGCTCCGCTTGCAGCTGAGTCTGGTGCAAACCCACCCTCTCTGACTTGGACACCAAGCCTTAGCCTGGCTGCACACAATGTTTGGGCTAACTGTCTGATTTAAATGTCTTCTATGTGCGCCTTCTTTTTATAAAAAAAAGTTCTTATTGTAAGTTAGGAAGGAGGCTTACCTCCCTCTATGCCTTATTTATGTGTCTTGAATGTGAACCATGATTTCTGCATCCTGGCATGATTTCCTACTAGCTGTGCCTCCCTCAGAGGTAGGTCCAAGTTCTATGATTTCTTGTCCTGGGTTCATAAGGCTCTCAACTTCACCTGGGACTATTCACTGGCCCAGTGGTCTGTGCTTCGAAGAGTATCCCAATGTCATTATTGGCTGAGACTGGGCCAGCATTGGCTTGTCTTCCTAGGGCCTACGTGTCTAGGCTATCAGTCTTTCTGCTCTGGGTAATCCCATCATCCCTGACTTACATGACATTTCCCTCACCAGTTTACAATAATAATTGGGTTTTTCACAGTGTGGGCTCAAGTGGTTTTATTATTCTCTAAATTGGCAGCTACATTTCTGTAGCTTTAACTATTAACTCTGAACATAAAACTGACTTGAGGATGTCTGCTGTTTGGAACCTCCCTTTCTCACCTCCCACATGTTGTTAGGCAAAGTTTCACATTCTGGCAAGAGAGAAGAAAACTGTTTTGAGGTCAAGGATATCACTATGATTTTTACTCTGGGTTAAAAATATTGCTTTAATTTGTACCAAGGTCTTATACTTCAACTCCATGTTTCCAAACACCTAGATAGTCATAGTTTAACTCATCTAAAGTCAGATGATACATTTTATTCCCTGATA